>CCAG010023980.1:0-28298 GCA_001077435.1 Glossina morsitans morsitans | reverse complement strand
CTCTTTCCCTACACGACGCTCTTCCGATCTTGAGAAAAGACCCTATACGCGCGAATAATCTATTATAAATAGCTCGGTAATTTAATATAAATCCTTTTTATTACATATCAACTAAATATAATAAGTCGTATACTCAGGGTTTGGCTGAATGTAGGGTAAAAGTCGATTACACCATGAATGATAGTTATTGAAATTGTTGTAATTTATATATAGATTAAGTCCGCTCGGAAGCAATCACTCAAATTATCGAAAGGAAGGATTATAGGATTTGCTATCGGGTCTTTGTTCTTAGTCTGACTTGAAAAATCAGTTAATTTCCTTAGTTTGAGTAAGTTTTTCAGTTTGATTTTTTCTTAACGCGAGGTTATTTCTTATTTTTATTTAATATTAGCCTTCATTTGAACGACCTACGCTCGAGTGAGATAAAATATTAACAAAAAAACAAGAAAATTATATTCGGTCGGAAAATTTGAGCCCGGTCTGCGCCTTGTAAAGGTATTGAAAAAAAAAATTAAATTTTGGTACACTATAGTATTGGCTAGGCGTGGTCAATTTGTTCCTTTTTTGTATAGATGCTGGAATAGAATATATATTTTAAAATTTTTGTACATTTATCTGCTGCAGTTAATGAAAATCAATTTTTTATTCCTTTCAAAAAACAGGTGTTTTCGATGTACGTAGCCCTGTAGACGTGCCTTTCGACCGATTTGGGCCATTTTCAATACCAAGCCGCGTGTAAGAACTTCCAATGTTTCTGCCAAATTTGAGGTCGATAGCTTGATTTTTGCGGCCAAGAGCGTGTTTAAAACAGACATTACACAAGCGGACAGACGGACACGCTTAAAACGAATCAGAATTTGATGCTAATCAAGAATATGTATATACTTTGTGGGGTCTCTGCAGCTTCCTTCTAGGCGTTCCAAAAGTTTTGACAAAATGAATATACCGCTCTTTCTTCGATGATGGGTATAAAAAAAAAGAATGTAAAATAAGTTAAAATTATTTGACTCACCTTTACAAAATTTCAATGCTTTTCTTACTCATCATGCTCGCCCCAAGAAAGTAATTAAACTCTTCTTTGATACGGCGCATGCAACCGGATCCGGATTTCAAACCGATTCAAATATATATAATAGATCAAATCTAATTGAATTTTCGATTCGAATAATTTTATCTTAAAAGTCATTTGGTTTTCTATCACCACAAAAACAAACAACATACGAGTAGAAGAGAAGAGTTTCCGTTGGCATAATGGCTTTTTTTTCTTTCATCACACTTTTACTTAATGCTTTCAAATATTTAGTTTTAATGCTACTTACACTATTTTGTTGCATCTTCTCCAGAGGGAATGTATATCGGTTCATATTGGTCAAGCTGGCGTCCAAATTGGTAATGCTTGCTGGGAGTTATATTGCCTAGAGCATGGTATACAGCCCGATGGCCAGATGCCATCTGACAAAACTATCGGAGGGGGAGATGACTCGTTTAACACCTTCTTCAGTGAGACGGGCTCGGGTAAACATGTGCCTCGTGCTGTGTTTGTAGATTTGGAGCCTACTGTTGTAGGTAAGTTTCTATGAATATTTGGGCGAACGTTAGCATAATAAAATCAATGCTCTTTGTAGATGAAGTTCGTACCGGAACCTATCGTCAGCTTTTTCATCCGGAGCAATTAATAACCGGTAAAGAAGATGCTGCTAATAACTACGCTCGTGGCCATTACACTATTGGGAAAGAAATAGTCGATTTAGTACTTGATCGTATCCGTAAACTTGCTGTCAGTTTTGGAATTGCGAGGATTTCAGGGCAATTCACAAAATATTTTTTTCCCAACATTATTTCAGGATCAATGTACAGGATTGCAAGGTTTTCTGGTTTTTCATTCTTTCGGTGGAGGCACTGGAAGCGGCTTTACTTCACTTTTAATGGAACGTCTGTCCGTAGACTATGGCAAAAAGTCAAAGTTGGAATTTTCGATTTATCCAGCACCGCAGGTAAATGCGTCTCGATTCTTTATCTATATATAGCGTTGATTTATTATATGAATGGACTTTAATCGCAAACTGTTTTTGCTAATTAGGTTAGCACCGCTGTCGTGGAGCCATATAACTCGATTCTAACCACTCATACAACGCTTGAGCATTCAGATTGCGCTTTTATGGTTGATAATGAAGCCATATATGACATTTGTCGTCGTAACTTGGATATAGAGCGTCCAACGTACACCAACTTGAACCGTTTAATTGGTCAAATTGTGTCCTCAATTACCGCATCGTTACGATTTGACGGTGCTCTCAATGTTGATTTAACTGAATTTCAGACAAATTTGGTTCCATATCCACGCATTCATTTTCCATTGGCCACTTACGCTCCCGTAATTTCCGCCGAGAAGGCTTACCACGAACAGTTGACTGTTGCCGAAATTACGAATGCTTGCTTCGAACCCGCCAACCAGATGGTCAAATGCGATCCTCGTCATGGCAAATACATGGCTTGCTGCATGCTCTATCGGGGTGACGTTGTACCCAAGGATGTAAATGCAGCCATTGCTACTATTAAAACAAAGCGTTCTATTCAATTCGTTGATTGGTGCCCCACAGGATTTAAGGTAGGCATCAATTATCAACCGCCAACTGTTGTGCCAGGTGGCGATTTGGCAAAGGTACAACGTGCTGTCTGCATGTTATCTAATACTACTGCCATCGCTGAAGCTTGGGCTCGCCTTGATCATAAATTTGACTTAATGTACGCCAAGCGTGCCTTCGTTCATTGGTACGTTGGCGAGGGCATGGAAGAAGGCGAATTCTCCGAAGCCCGCGAAGATTTGGCAGCATTGGAGAAAGATTATGAAGAGGTTGGCATTGATTCAACTGAAGGAGAAGCTGGCGAAGGAGACGAGTACTAAAGCAAACAAAAAATGATCACAATAATGCAAGACTTTTATATATTAATTTATGGGATCGAGTAGAAGTCTCATTTCTCCTATCTTTCAACATACTAACTACAAAACTCACCGTTTGCCGTTTCGTTTTCCAATTTTTAATTAATCCAGTATTTGAATGAAAATGACATTTTTCAATATTTGTTTGTTTGTGGCTTTTACACACATATATATATATTAAAAAAAAAAAAAAAGGATTTTACATTGCGTCACAAACATTAAAAAATAAACCTTTTTCAATGCAAAAAGAAAATCCCTTTTGTATGTCATTGCCATTGTTTTACTTTTAAAAGGAAAAGTCGTGGAAAAGCTGAGTGACATAGTTGCAGCAAATTATGGGGCACTCACTCTCTCTCGAAATTCTTTTTCGCGATCCTTAAGTGCAGATAAACACCAACAGCATAGACTATAAATTCATACCATATCGCTGCGAGATAACACGTCACGTGTAATATGATATGTTTCCAAGGTACGACTTCTTCATACATATCTTTAAAAATGATTTTTCACGATGTGATCGATTCCTTGTTAAAAATTTCTTGTTCTTACTATTAGATATGGATGTATCATCAGTTAGAATGTTTTGGAAACAGATTTAAGAAAGCAATTGTTACACCGATCACCGAAGGATGGGGGGTATATTCGTTTCGTCAAAACGTTCACAATTGAATCGATTTAAGCATATCTGTCTGATCGTCTGTGTAATGTCTGTTGTAAATATGCTCCTGGCCGGAAAAAATTAAACCATCGATTTCAACGTTGGCATTGGAAGTTGTTGCGCGCAGGTTGGTATTGAAAATAGGCCAAATAAGTCGAAGCACACGTCCACAAGCCTAGGCACATTAAAAACACCCTTGTTTTTCAAAAGGAAAAAAGGTGATTCTTCGCTCATTACTTATAAACTATAGCAAATAAATCTACAAAAATATGTATATTCTATGGGCGATACTGTAGTACTCGACCACGCCTACCTAATTATTTTTTTTCCAAAACCTTTGCAACGTACACAAGCAAAGTTCAAAAATCCCATAAAGTAAGTATGTTCGTCCATTCACCTGTCCATCTGTCAGCCTGCGCAACTGTATGGAATCTGTGATAAACATCCTCCCGTTCGCAATAACGAATATATCGCCTATAAACTTGCAAAAGAATTTGGAAATGATTAAAATCTTTTCAAAGAACCTGCATACAATGCCAGCAAATTTGTATTCGGCCTTTCCTTGTTACTTATAAAGTATAACACATACACCATCTAAATTTCCATTTGTCGAATAAAAATCGGAAATCGGAAATCGACCGCGCCCACCCAATGTTATAGTGTATGACAAATTAGTTCTGTTTCTTTTTTCTAAGGATCACGGTAATGGGTATAAAAGATTCGGTGATGACCGAAAGTAATTTTCTTACTTACTGGTTACTTTTGTGTTTAGACGAAGGTAAGTATCGTCATGAACGTTTCTTTAACCTTTACAAGTCTTTAATTGACTTATTTTGGTAACAAGCTACGAAATTTAATGTACGAATGGAAATGGTACGTAAATTGGGTAAATTAGAAATTGCAAAGTAACAGTGTGTTCATTATCTACGATCGTAATCTCTTATGTGAATTTAGATAAAATTATATTAAAAGTGAAAAAAGCATCTCTTTATCAGTGACGATTTTCCCGTCTTTGTACTCATACTCATCGTTCATGCACCTTTCTCGAAATCTGCTCTTTGTGATTTGACCCAGTTGCGAAATTTGGATTTTATTGTAACCCAACTCTTCCGTATCTTCTGTATCTGCGGCGCTCGAGTTAATATAATGGCACGTCAATAAGTATTTCATAGTCTGCGCTCTTCCAAACAACGTATTATGTAATGTATATGATAAGTATACGCAAAAATATAGTTTATAAGTCTTATTGTAAGACGTTACAAGAATTTTTCTATATCTTCTATTGCTTATTGTCAACCAAGGTGGGTCTTACTCAAACCATCCCTTTTCATCGTACATCCCCACTGCAGAAACTGATCTCACGGCATATAGAGGATTTTTGATAGAGTATAGCAAAAGCACTGATTTACTTATTATATCACTTAAACTTGAAATTGATATCATATTATAATGCTGTCACCTGAAGATTAGTGCATTGTTGAATGCGTTTAGATAAGCAGCAAAAATCCGAAGTCAAGAGACACGACCAATTTCTTCTATTTTCTTGTTCTCAATTCAAATAAATCAGAAAATAAAAATATGTTATTCCTTTTATTCACTTTGTTTGTATTAAAGCAAACTAATGTTTTAAGCTTGTCTTCCAAATTAAATGTAAGTAAACATTCCGCTATTGTTCAAATTTTGTGTCGTCTTACTACAAATATGCATATTCGTGCAGATGACATCATATAAAAACGAATTGTTATACGAGAATGATGGAAAATTGGAGTCGCAAATGTTAAACGATGACTCCGACTCCGAGGTATCACATCCAGATGCTTCCATTGGCGATGGTAAATTGCCGTCAGAAATCGGTGATAGAAAAAACCACCAATGCCCTGATGATCTAATTGAATTTGTTTGGAATAGAAAATATGTGTGTTTGAAAGTTTCAAAATTTCCTCAAACTTTTGATGAACGTGTCTGCTACGGTTCAGATTATTTAATAACTCGCAGAGACCTTAACAGTGAACTAAAATGGCAGTTGCTGAAAATGAATGTAACACGATTTTGGATGCCGATTAGACGATTGGAAGACAAAAGATTTAAGCCATTTGTAATTCGTTTGCCTGGTAGGCATTGGAATGAATTGTATAATTTCAATGAAGCGTTCGATTTTAGCGGAAACGAGTCGAAAAAACATTGCATTGCTGCTCACTTGCGAGAGGAAATATCGTCTTCAGAATTCAAAATTACTGATTGTAATCAACTGTTATACTCTGTATGCGTATTCCGGGAACATTTTATAACAATGTTTGGATGTCCGGAACAATTTGGGGCGCTAAGTCACTTACCGAGTGAATGTTATGGAATAAGTTTAGTAAATCATAATCGTCGAATCGTTTCTCTTGAAGAATACAATGAAAAGAATAATTCCATTTGGACAATATTTAATGCAAATAGGATAAAAATTGACAATTTAGTCACTTTAGGGCAACCGATAAATGGCAGTATTTGGGTGTTAGATAAAAAGAAAAGAATCGATTTTTTACCGATACGAAATCAAATGCCAGCTTTGAGTTTCATTCAATTGACTAATAAAAGCACTTTAGAGATGACCTTGAATATTAATACTTATACAAAGGATTTGGTGTTAACGGTTTATAATCGCTTATATATATGGTCTAACGAAAATCGTTTCAAACAAGCCATTCATTGTTTTACGAATGCCGATTACGAAGAAATATCAAATGTCTACATCGATAAAATTTGGGAAAATGACCTAAAGACTAAAACAATGTTTAAATTGAAAATAAGAAGCGATGATCCTGGATTGTATTGGTGTGAAGCGCATACAATTTTCAATTTCACTTTGGTATTCACCGAAAGGATAGAAGCGTCAAAACATAAGCGAGGCTATATCTATGCGCTTATGGTCGATGTTCGCTGCGAAGTTGACAGTGGTCGTTCAATGTGTCAAAGCAGACGGAAACTGGCTAACGAAATCAAGAGGAACTTGAAAGCGGCTCGCGCGAAAGACAAAGCCTTAAAAGTTTTGCGTATACATAAGGTACGCATAATGCAGATTGATTCCGTATCGTCAGATTTAGGCGATTTAAGGGCTTTATGTCATGCCACATTGTCAGTAAAATCAGACGCTTTGCGGAACGATAAAAACGAATTTAACACGAAAGAACTTGATATGCTGTTGCGGAGAATGGCACGAGATCTATTGACCGCATTAATGAAAATTTGGCAGCCGCATTTAACTTCTTCGATTCGTAGTACCGAATTTTGCCTTCCCGACGATCAGTGGAAGATGGCCCGTCGCGGTCAGTTTGCTACTACTTTTAAATTTTGCTTGCAAAATAACGGTTTACCACTCACACGCAAATGTCTTGGAAATCCTATTCAGGGGGCATATTGGGAGACGTTGTCTGATATTAAATCTATATGCATAACTGATGTAGCCCCGAAATATATCACAAAAAGTCTTTATATGATTGATAAAACGGAGAATTTTAAAGATCAACCGGATGTAATTATCAAAAATATCCGAAAATTATTAGAATTAAATCTGCAAAATCTCATCCCAGCCGATGTACACTATTTAGCTAACATTGTTCGTAGTATAACTACAAATTTTATGATGGAAAGTAACAATTCCTTAGCAAAGCACCAATTCCAAAACATTTCTGAAACTTTTATCGACGTAGTTCATATTTACAATAATCTTCTCGAAGTGGATGAACATATTCTACAAACAACTTTAGTTTTAAATTCCACGAATATATTGTTAGACATTTTCGAAAATCTAATTGAACAAATGTGGGTAGAATTTGAAGACCTCGAAAGATCATCAATAAGCGAGGTACAGACAGTTGAAAATAACGATTTGGTAACCATTATAGATTATGAAGACATTGGTGTTGTTGCAAATATTGCTTCAAATTTGATAATATTTGTCATAGATCCGGATGTAGCGAATGTCACTGGTGTAGCGCTGTTCCAAGCAGATCCTGAAGAGGTTAATGCAACAAATGAAAATGCAATTCTGCATGGGGCTTTTGAAAATGAATACTATCGCTTCCTTTTGAGTAATCAAAGCGCTAATGAGCTGCTAAACGAATGGAATATTTTAATGGGTACCTACGTGCCGGAGCTAATATGGCAAAGGTTGGATGAAATTTCCATTCTTTTAAATCAAACAATTGACGAACGCCCCCATCCAAAGGTGGTCATAAAAATCTATGCGAATGACAAATTTTTCCAGGAGAACAAGACAATTGTTAATCAAATGGTTTCTGGAAAAGGAAAAGTAATATCAATTTCTATACCAGGGCACGACACCGATCTCCCCGATATTGTACCATTAGTTCTAAAAATCAACGATGAAATAAACAACAATACTGTGGGCGAAAAAGATGGACGGTTGATAAATGTTGCCGAAAGAGACCAAGCATGCAGCTATTGGAACTACGAGAAATGGGTTAAAGATGGTCTTTTATTTCTGAAATTATCTGATGGTAATGATACGATTCTATGTGGTTGCACACACTTGACACCGTTCGCTTACCTCGTTGGTACTAGGAATAATTTACCAGTTAATTCGGAAGAAGACATCATTGTAGCCAAGATTCACCAAGAAGCCTTAGACGTCATCACTATTTTTGGATGTTCATTGTCCTTGTTCGGAATTTTGGGAATATTTTTAACAGCTTGTGTTTTTCGTACGTGGCGTAAGAAGATCAACTCGAAAGTTCTGCTACAACTTTCAGTGGCTATTGCTCTGCAAATGATATTGTTTTGCTTCGTGAATACTGAGAGAAACACCCAACATTTAATTTCTAATAAAATGTTCTCCAGTTGTATCGCTATTGGCGCTTCATTGCATTATTCTGTGCTGGTTCAATTTTGCTGGATGATCATAATAGCGTATCTTCAATTTAAACGATACGTTCAGATTTTCGGTAATACGCGACCCAAACGATTTCTCGTAAAATCAACGCTCATCGGGTGGGGTCTTCCGCTAGTACCTATAATATTGTGTTTATCTTTAGACAGCGAGTCCTATATTCCAATTGAAACGAGCAATCCGATTTGTTATCCTACCGGTCTATCCTTATATCTTGCCATTGTGCTTCCCGTCGTCCTAGTTATTTTAACCAATTTATCTATTTATCTATTTGTTATTTATAACATTCTGAACAGTCCAGCAGGATCGATTCGTCAATCAGAAAAAGGCCTTGTCTTGTCTCAAATAAGGCTACTTATACTTCTATTCTTTCTTTTAGGCTTTACATGGGTATTTGGATTGATGTCTGCAATGAAAGTAGGTTTAGTATTCTCCTATTTATTTTCTCTTACAGCAACATTGCAAGGGTTCGTTCTGTTTGTATACTTTATCCTTATGGATCCAGTAACTAGACGGATGTGGTATGGATATTTATGTCGCTTATGTGGTTTGAAAATTAGTCTGGACAACTCATCCAATTTTAGAGAAACAACTCAAAGTACATAAACTCCACCTGTGTTTGTACAGAACACCTGCGATGTTTTGCAAACACATGCGAGGTCAATCCACTCATATTTTATACTTTGTTAAAAACACATTTTTCATGAAAAATCTTAAATTAATTACGACAAGCAATAGCTTAAAATAGATTTAAATAAATATTCATAAGAAGAGCATAACAATTAAAGTTGCTTCCGTATATCACCTTATTAAAAACATACCCTTCTTTTATCTCAGACGCAATAAAGAATAAAAAATGAAAAAGCCTGTGCTAGTTGTTATTGTAAAATTATATTGCATTCATTTTTTCCCCTCTTGTATATGAAATCATGTGGCCACTTGATAGAGAGCGAAAACTTTTTGCTAGCCGCGGTTTAATCTATCTTTTAACTCCTTCTTTAACTACCTGTGATTAATTTAGGGAATCAATTTTTTTTGTTGGGACAGTTAGAAAATGCATAATTGTACGATTTAAAGCTTTTCTTTTTTTTCAATAAATCTTTTCCCCATATTCACAATCTCTTTTAAGGCAATAAAAAATGTTCTGTCAATTTTATCTTATATAAGTTTATATATATATATGTATATATATTTATACAGAAATAAATCCTAAGACCAAAGTCTTGAAGCACTAGTATTTAGAGCTATCGACATCATTGAATACAGTACCGCACTTGAGATTTGAACCCACGACCATTGAATAGTTAGTCGAGATCCTTTCCCTACTTGGCCCTTCAGGCGGATACATATATTTATTTCGTAAATATACAAAGTAAAAAATTAAACCTGTGAATTAAACTTATTGTGACAAACACCTGCTTCGAAAATTCCTGCAACCTGGAATTGCGTGAAATAAAATGAATAATTATAATAATATAAAACCTGAAAAGGAGAAGGAACTTCACATGAACTTAGAATTCGCAGTAAGTGTGAGTCATTAAATCACATTGGTTAAGTCCCTGCTCTTTGTACACACCGCTGGTCTCGCAAAAGTTGATCAAACTTGATTATTGATATGAAGTAAAAGTTGCGACACGTAGGAAATGTGTTGTGAAATCATAAAATTACAAAATATATTCTATCTGCTAACAGATTCTGTAATAACCACAAAATTGTTTTGAGACAAGCTGTGCAAGTATTTTCTTACCGAAAAGAACCTAAGACATTCGCAACATAATTTTAAAATGTATGTATAAATGGAAAATTTATTGAAAATGTTTTTCAATAAATATGAATTAAATTGACGAAATAAACATAAACAAAAATTGATAATCACTCTAAGCGGTGAATCACTCGGCTCATGGATCGATGAAGAACGCAGCAAACTGTGCGTCATCGTGTGAACTGCAGGACACATGAACAGCCACATTTTGAACGCATGTCGCAGTCCATGGTGTAAGGTACTTTAATTATATTTTGAAGTGCTGCTTGGACTACATATGGTTGAGGGTTGTAAGACTATGCAAATCACGTTGCTTAAATAATTTTATTATTTTAAAGCAAATAATGTATGTTACTGAATACATAATAATATATTCATAATATGAGGAGAAACATTGATAAACAAAATTTTTTCATATTTCATTCAGGACAGGTGGAAGGAATGTCTAGCATATAGAAATAAATATATCTAAGATTGCCTTCATGCTTGACTTTGAACATGATGAGATAAAAAGAAAATTACTAATATAAAATATACAACCTCAATTCATATGGGATTACCCCCTAAATTTAAGCATATTAATGAGGGGAGGAAAAGAAACTAACCAGGATTTTCTTAGTACCGGCGAGCGAAAAGACAATAGTTCAGCACTAAGTCACTTTGTCTTTAATGGTAAATGTGAAATGCAGTGTATGGAATGTTCAATTCTAGTATGAGAAATTAGCGATTTAAGTCCTTCTTAATGTGCTTTGGGTACCTCATTGTGCAAGCAATGCCGGTGTGTCATCTCGCCGTTGTTATGTTACAGTTGGGGTTGTGTCATCTAGCCGTTGTTATGTTACAGTAAAGCTTTCGCTTAAAATGCGCGCTTCAGTTACGATAGCCTCTTAAATTTCTAATGGCATATGTTTTTTATTAGTTCCGGATGGATTCCAAAATGGTTCTATTACAAAAAATTAATCCGTTCAAATCATATACAGGCACACCTATGGTTTTTTCTTTCTTCACTTCGTCTCAAACAAAAATTAATCCTCAAAGGACTTTGCAAATGAAAAAAGAATTTACAGGTTTACAACAAATTTTAATTGGTTATTGTCTAGTTGTTGTTCTTGTGTCCTTTTATATATAAAAAAGGTGGCGTAAACATTTTAAGTCATATATTCACTACAGTTTTTATATAACAATTTTTTTTTTTATCTGTTACTCCTTCTTAGGTTATTTATGTAAACCTAAAGTTAAATTGTATAAAAATGAAAACAATTTTAATGGTATACATGTATATATACAGATACATATATATATATATATATATATATACATATATATACATATATATATATATATATATATAAAATATATATATATATATATATCATATGATTCACCTGCGTTCATATATACATATATATAAAAATTTTTTTTTTTTTTTAGAGAATAAGAGTTTAAAAAGCTTAAAAATATATAACCCGGATCCCATCTGTAAATAAGAAGTAAAAAAGAAAGTCTACATGGATTATGGTCATATATACACGAGGCATTCACATTCCTGTAAATATATAAATATTTATATGAACACTGAGAACTAATTATAATAAAAATGTTCTAATATTATTACCATATAATAAAATTATTCTTACAAATACGCCGACTATTAAACACGTGCCCTAGTGTTAGCCAAATGATGACTCAAACGTGATTCATTATTGGTGTTATCCATAAAACCAGAATTTTGATTGTTATGTGAATGAGAATTTACCTCATGCACATAACATGATCTGCACACGCGAACAGCTTTAGTTAGCCCATACTTGGGAAGAGGCGCTGAGGTGTTGGAACAAACGCCGCAAAAGACTCCTCCACAATTACGGCAGTGATGACGTCTTCTGAACGCAGTAAATGGAGTATTACAAGACATGCACCGTGGGGCCTTTTGATCCGGTATCCAAGCAGGCGGGGATAAATGTGCAGCAGTTGATTGCGTGGAATTTATAGTATTAATTCTCCTTGGACTACTTGATGAACGCTCATATACGGGTGAACTGTTCTCAGACGACGAAAATGAGGGCGTGTTGCTACCCGTGGAATGATAACGGCTGCGATTAAATTGACGTATTTCTTCTGAACGTTGAGAGGTGGTATCATTAATATTTTGTGCTGACTCGTGATTGTCTAAACTATGACTTCGTTCGATTTGTTGACGTATCATAGTCGAATCTGGGTGTTTTTGCGAGCCAACTGAGGTATTTGTAGTTGCTGTACTGCCTGTTGAGTGTCGATAAGCCGTGACCTCATTGCCGCTGCTACTGCTGCTAACCTGCGAATCATCTTCCGGATTTACTTCTTCAGCGGAGTAAATACTTTGACTGGAACCGGCACTCTCTTGGACAACATCATTCTCGGAGGCGCGAAATTCAAAGAGCTCATTCTCTTTAGTCTTTTTCGGTATATGAACATCATCATCCTCCGTAGGTGTCATGTTCATTAAAAACACACTACGTAATATCTGCCTAAGATCGAAAGCGAAATTAGTTTGTAATTGATCGGCTACACCAGCTATACACACAAACAGTCGGTGCAGTAGATTTTCAGTATGCCTAAAATCCAAAAAAATTTATAAAAAAAAAAAAGCAAAAATATTAATTAGCCATTAAAACGGAACAATGGAGGAGTAATAAATAAAGAAAGGATTACTGTAAATCTTCATGTAATCTACAGCTTTTTTTCATGCACCGAATCCCGTTTCTCTAAAATCTCGCCAGAATTATAAATTGTTTTTGATCACTCGTCCCTCGCAAATTGTTTAACACATAATGTTTAACACTTTTTGTTCAATTCCAATAAACATCGATATAATGAATTAAAATAATACGGATGGAATAATAGTCAATATAATAATAATGATGTGTAAAACAAAATACGTATTAACTTGTTTTTCCTACTCAACATGGTCCTTTTTTCAGTATTGAAAGTTCCTGTAGTCAAAACGTAAGAAAACTTACTTGAATTTCAAGCGCCCTACATTCTTTAAACCAACTATTGAGGACTTATTGTTCTCAAGTACACTAGAAGATGTTGTAGGACTATCTATATCCAGTCGCACTGAAGTTGCTGCATGTCCAGTTACCGTAATTTCTTCTTTCGATTTGCTGCCTATACTACAGCAATCGTGACATTCATTATTTCCCCTATTATCCTGTTTACTTCTGCATCGGCGATGATGATGGTGATGGTGATAATGATGACGACGTTCAAGATTTTCAGAAACATCACCTCCGGTGGCAGCGAAATATTTTTGGTTTCGTTGACTATTCTGTGAATAATTACGATGTTTATGAAGACGATTCTGACGGTAATGGTGGTGATGACGATGAGACCTGAGATGCTCTTTACCGTACGCAGAGTGATGATGACGTTTGCAGGTATATTGCATCGAATTAACGTTTGGAGCGAGTTTGACGCCTTGAGACGAAGGAGGAACAAGTTCATCAGAGCACTGAGAAGATAAGCTTGCCGTTGTTGTTGCTGTTGTTGTTGTGGTTGAGGATGATGAAGAAGAGGAACCATTGTCATAAATTTGGAGCGCCTTTGCACTGGTAGTGGGCAATTCATCTGAAGGTAGATTATCGTTACTGTCGTTCGCTGATAAAAGTTCTGCATGGGAATCATTGACGATAAAGTTATTTGAAAAACATACTTCATCTGGCTGTAATAAATTAGCTGCTGTACATGTATTAGGAATTTCTAAATTCCTTATTTGTTCCACAACGTTATCTAACTCCTGTATATCCGAGTCTTCCGCGTCCTCAGCATCGACTTCATGATTAACGTCACTTTTATTTGAATCTGTGTCATCATCGTCAGCGTCGTGTTCATGATCATCACCTACATAGACATTGTGATGGCACAAAATTTCTGCTTTTTTTAAAAGGTCTTCGCCATCCTCATCATCCGTCCAACTATCTACAGAAGGTGTGGTGCGGCCGATATAGTCATTGAACGAAGAAGTCAAGGAATGATTATCTCGTGGTGAGGTGGATGGAGTAGTCAAAGGCGTTGTGTAACGAGAATGTGAACCTTCTGACGAACTGGATGTAGACGGTGCTGGTGAAGGGCTATTAGCTTTCTTCGTAACCTTCGTGTTACCTAGTTTACTGCTTGACTTTTGCAATTTAAATGTAGAGATTTTTTCTCTTTCGATGTCACCCAGCTCCACTGCCAAACCATCAGTCAACCGATCAATCCTATTGCTGTCACCATTATTATTGTCAACTTCTTCATTGGATGCTAAAGTATTCTGTAAAAAAAGAGCCCTTATAACTAGTACTCTAATATAAATTGAATTTGGATTCATTTGATTTACCTTCAAACTTATATTCTCGTTTGTGCAAAGCAAATGTTCCAGATGATACAATTCTTTTTTATTAAGATTCTTTAAATATTCACGAACTTTGATTAAAATACTACGAAATGGTCTGAACATTTCCGATAATTGTTCAGCAGGCATATCAAGATTTAGCGGTCCCTCTGGGTATATAACTAATCCCGTTACAATAGCTAGACGTGGTATAGAAAACATTAGCGCAGGATCAAACGCGTCGACTTGCTCCTGATCCAATAAGCCCACTTTTAAAGCTCTTTGCAATGTCTCGGAACAAAGTACACATATAAGCTCTTGCATTTCGTATTCATCTTTGGACTTCACTTGTACCATTGCGCTGACATACCGCCATTCAAATTCCGCGAAGAGACGATCAAAAATTTTTAAACTCTCGAATAATTGCTCTGTTGCAGCGTCATTTTTATCTAAATGCAGCCGTTCACTATTAGGAACATTGTTGCGCAAACACTGATCGCGTAAAAGGTAGCGTACGTTATTGAGACTGCGCGTTACCGCCTCGGCTAACGGACGCATTTCTTTACTTTCCTGTTCTCGATTCATAATTGATGAACCGGCAGCTACGCAAAAAACAAACCATTCACCACATCATAAAATACTTGTGTTAAATGAAAAACACATCTTGCAAAACACAGCTAGCACTTGTTAGCACCGTTTATTCATATAGAAAAAGTACCGATGTTAACTCATTTTGGCACCAGTGTTTCGCAGAAGTAAAAAAAGCTATTGAAATTATTACCTAAGCATTCGGCTCCAAACCACAATTGGCCAGCTAGATTTTCTTGTAGAACTTCTTCGGGAAATTTAGCACGAAAAGCACGAGATTCACGCTCATCTCCCAACAGCTCCTCAATGATAAGGTCCGTAATGGCCAATACCTTATCCTAATAGATCGTTAGGGAAGCGTAAGGTTAAAGCAAAATGGAATGAAAAGTGAATACTTACTTGCCCCTGACGTAAACGCGTAACTAAACGAGAGCAACGATCAGGTTCTGTGCGGCCATCGAAACTATCCAACTCGTTTGCCACTTGAGCCAACGCTCTATCAGCATGAAAAAATCGCGCTAGTAAAGATTTATCGTCCGCCTATATTATTAATTCAAAGAATTAGTTATTCGAAAAACATTTTCAAATCAGTCTGAAAACCGTCAACGTATTGAGCATTTGATAAATGCCGATGCATGCGTAATAAACTACGTTCGGACCGTACATTTCTAATTTTATGATAAGATCACTTAAAGTAAAACATTTGTTTCTTCAACTTTTTGATAGGGATGGAAAACAGACCAACAGTCTGTGGAATGAATGTTGCTTTTTGTGTCATTATATGATTTTTGACAGTTCCATTCAAACTTATCAGACTGGCGGGCATTACTTTGCCAGTACATCTAATTTTTTTTTGTATCGAACACAAGTAGTATCAAAATCGATTTAAATAAAAATCGAATTGATTAGATTCGAGATTTGTTACATTAGGTGAGGATATTTCTTACTTACTTCTCTTCTAAGAGCTTATAAATTATGAAGTATCTACAGTCTTAAGGTCATCCTTACTTTAAATAAACTATAGCAACGTTATACGCAAAACAAATAACTGCTTTAGGAAATGATTAAGTTACTGACGTAGTATCTGGACGATTAACGAGTTTTAGCGCAGGTTATATTTAAAATATGACAACAAATTTAAAATTAACCTAAAGGTTACAATAAAAACGATGTTTTATCAAGCATGAAACAACATGCGTAAAAATTAAGAACAGAAATATAACAAAGAGGACGTTTCGGTTTAATCCTGAATGGATGGGGCAATTGTTTTATTTGCGCCATATAAAGTGGTGAATATAATGTTTTACTTAAATGATTAGATGAAATGGGAGACTTTATTCTTTATAAGCACATATGGTTGTGTATTCCGTATGCCTTAGCATTTTGAAAGGCGAATTTAAGATTTTGAATAAAAGGAAAACACAAAGAAAAACAAGAAAGATTGATACGTATAAAATATATATATATAGAAAGAGATCAAGAAACACATTAAATCATATAATGAACGCTGTCATACGCATATATCTAATTTACAAATGTTTGTAACGTTCACATACACGCAGTTGGAATATTATTTACCTTGGGCTTATTTAACCATTTGAGTAATGTTTCCATTATTTACAATTGACGAAATTGTTAACGTTAGCTTTCGTTTCCGAAAAGAAATTGGTGGCCCGTTCAACACTTCACTGATCACTTAATAATTTGTTGGCAATATAGGCACAATACTTGCAAAAACCTTGCCCGTTTTTCTTTACAAAATATATATAAAGCATCTAGAGCCAACAAAACAAACAACTGTTCAGCCAATGTCTAACACACCAGCAATGGTTATCAAACTGTTTGCCAACTGTTGTTAAATTGATAATTTTTTCTATTTTCATTTACTTTTGCTATATCTTCTCATTTTCAATTTTTCACATATGCACAGCAAATTATTGAAATTGCTTATTTCACTTTTCACTTAAGAATATAATAAAGATTTAATGTTTGAATATACTGAGAAGAAAACACCCAACGTAAATTTTTGCTTTAACTTTATTGTAAATACAGTTGAATCAACCAACTTTACTTAAAACTCAATCACCCCGCAGTATTTCCTCCGCAAAAGTCCAATACAGCTTTTCGATGTGCCCGTGTGTGCGTTTATGTATGTATGTGTATAATGATAACAAGCACTCATAAAATACTCTCGGTAACTTTTTCCTTTTTTTTTTTTACGTATTGGGCATCCCGTTTCGCGCCGTTAGCAAACAGTTCTTCAAAAACTCCTAATATATATTTTATTTTCTATAAATAAGCACAATTAATTTATTACTTTTGCGAATCTAATAATGAAAAACAAAATAGGCGGAGCCTAGTTTTCTAAGACATTTCTCAGCAGCGAAGAACGATGTAAACAGTATGTTTAACTTTTCTTTAACATCGCCATTTTGCGTTAATCACACTGAATGCATCCTATAATGAAAAAATACCGGAATGCCAGATCACATAATCTCATATATCGTAAATGTTAATTTACGAGCTTAAGCAGGATTGCATATTGAGAAGTTGAACGTCTTCTTGAAAACCAAATGCGACATTTCAAAGTATTGTTTGCTTTTCTTCAGCTTATCTTTGAGATTTTCTAATTCACTTAGTACTCTTCTTACATTAGCATACAATCGATATAAGCATCCATGCTGTAAACATTCCCCTGGCCGCAATAATGAAGCTAGTAATTTCAAATTTGGAAGTTGCGCAGGTGCGCAGGTTGGCCTTGAAAGTGGGTGAAATTGGCTGGGTTAGCCGCTGCGATATTAATACCTCGCAATGGAGTTCCTCTAATCGTCTCAAAATTTATCAAATTCGTCAAATGAATGTAAAGATGAACGTGTTAAATTAATGAACGAAGTTGTTGTAGACCGATGATAATACATTGCTGCGAAATCTGAGCCGTTTTATGGCAAAAGGCACTAATTTTAAATGTTTTATGATGAAAACCGGCCCATAAAAATAATTTGATATAAAAAGCAATCGTAGCAAAGCATCAGCAACATAAATCTATTTTTGGAAACCAAAATGATTTTTAACATTTCCTGATAAAAATTAACCCAAAGTAGCTATTTGGAGTACGAATTAATTGTAGTGAATTTGGACTACGTGGACCCCATTCCATATGAAGAGCATGCCGTCATAATGTGTAGTTGTTGGTACTTTGCTACATGGTAAAGGTCAAGCCTTGCCTGACCAAGGTTTCACTTGTTTAGCAAAAAAAAAAAAAAAATCTGAAATAAACAACGATCTAAGGTGCAAAACAAATCCTTTATCAATAAAATTAAATACATAAAAAAAAATGCTATTGTTTACAGGCGCCAATCGTTGTCTTAATCATAACGCGCACTCGGCGATAACCTTGCCAACCAACAATTTTAAAATCAAACTTAGATCTTACAAAAGACTTAAAATACATCATACAGTAGATTTCAAGCAAAAACTTACTTTACTCTTTTATAATCTTTTATTAATTTTGTACGAAATTTGGGATACTAAATTAAGATTAATTATAAAGTTGGTATTTTAAGTGAATGGAAAAAAAAAAGGAAGAAACATTTAATTTGTAACCATATTTTAAATTTTCACTTCGTTATAGTGAAAACAGCAAAATGGAAATAAGTTTTACAAGGTGAAACTTTATCGTTAAAATGAAATATGTTTTTCTCGTAATATGATAGCAAATATTGGTAAACTGGTACAAAACGAGTACAAAATTGGACTTATAAGACTAACACCTTATAATTTCTTCATTATTATGGAGTTGTTTTTCATTTACCTTTCTAGACTTTGGATTAGGACAAGTTGTGTTGAGCAGTGGTCGCCACTTGTTTAGTCAAGCCACGACCATTAAATATGCCCAATTTCGAATGCGAAAATAGTAAAGTGTCCACGGAAGGCAACGCTTGATTCGATTTCATAATTACTGCGGGACTTGCATTTACCGCCAGTGGCAAATAAACCTGATTGATAATAGTTTGCTTTGGTGAAGAAACAATCGTTTGATCGTTGGAACGTGAGGGTCTATTATCTACTTGAATAATTTGGGGCACTGAAATATTTGTAGCGATAAGTTGAGGCAGTTCGGTCGTTATTGAACTATTTGATGTTTGCTCGATTTTACCGTTATCATTGCTTACAACTTGATTGCTAATGCTGAAAGAGGGCAAATAAAAGTTATTACCGACGAATTCTGCTGTGGTAGAGTTTAAGAGCGTAGAAGAACTTGCAAATTCCATTGAGGCAGGAGAAGAAAACGGCGACGACTCTAGGGAAGAGCACATGCTCTTCTTAAGCAAATCTGAAACAATTTTTATACTTATTTACTAATTTTTTACTTCGGTCAATTTTTGTTTAATTTACCTAAATCATCGGATTTTAATTTCAATTCGAAATCATGTTCCTGCTTGATTTTGAAATGTAAATCTGCCACAGATTCCGATGATATAGCATTATCAGTATCCGCAAAATTGTGCACTCCCACTGTTGTGGGAGCTTTATACAGACCACATTCCTCCATTTCTAATGCTTGTTCTATAATCAGTTCCTCAGCTGAGTTAATGCTCAAACAATGCAAATCAGGAAAATTTGCTTTAGCTTGATGCGACTGCATTACTGCTTGCGGATGCGATATATTACATATCTTTAAATCGACATTTGGTTCGATAAATTCTTTCTTGATAAGTAGTGGAGGCGGAACCTGTTGCACTTGCTTTGGCATTGACTGTTTACGTTCCCGTTTAGCTTTTTCAGGTTTCTTTACTGTTGGAGTAGCAATGGTTTTCATAGGTTTGTTTAGGGTGATGGTCGTAGGTGGATTCACGTGTTTTGCATTAAAAACTAGAGTTAAGGGTGGTGGCCCCCATTCGTAGCTAAGGTAATATTACTCTGCGGTGTTGTAGTTCTCGATTTGTAAAGAATTCCATCTTGGTTTCTTTTTAGTTCCACACCCGATGCAGGCGACAATTTCTTTTACGTTTTGTAGGCATTTTAGCCAAGGGCGGCGGAGCTGATGTTTCTAACTTGTCAGTGGTTGACGCTGCAATATTAATAGCCTTGTTAACAGCATTTAACGACGTTAATTGCTTAATATTCGATTTTATGAGATCAGAGTTGTCTTTTTGATTGAATTTTTGAATTGCCTTGTTACCGACTGGCGATATCGTCTCTGTCGGTTTTATGTTGGCCGCTGTTGCAGCTGTTGTTATTGCAATGGCGCCTTCGTTACTTTTCTTTTCCTTTGGAGTACGTGTTGACTTTTTTGAGCAATATGAAGGAATATTTTCAAGCATTTCACCCGTCTTATGATCGACCTTATGACGGCGTCTAGTATGCTTTAACCAGTTGGGAAAATTTGTAAAATCCCTAGGACAATAATTGCATTTGAATGGTCTTTCCCCCGTATGTATATTAGAATGTTGCTTTAATTTGGAATTCGAAATAAACGATTTGTCGCAAACTGTGCAAGCGAATGGTCTTTGCTCCAAATGCACTAGATTGTGCACTTTCAGACATCGTTCAGTTTTGTACATTTTACCACACTTATCGCAGCGGTACGACCGTGTTTGAGCATGATATTTTTGATGTCTTTGTAAGTGGCTGCGCTCCTGGAAACGCTTTTGACATTCGGAACACTCGTAAGGTTTTTCAGCAGTATGAACTCTAGTGTGATGAGTGAGGTTAATTTTTTGAACAAATTTTTGCCCACAAATATCACAACCGTATTTTTTATTCTCTGCATGAATTTTGCGATGCATCCACATACTACCAAGTTTAAGGCTGCAAAAATAAATAAGACTATAAATAGATTGCTCCATTTTAAATGCCAAGTACTTACCACTTGCCACAATCTGGACACTTTTTCCATGCATCCTTGCGCGCATCTAGCGGTCGATGGGTTTTCAAGTGTTTTTTTAGAGACGTTTCAAGATCGAATTCTTTTTCACATTCCGAGCACTTATAATTTATTCGATGATTTGTATGTTTGGACAACTCGTTTGCATCTTGAAATACATTCCCTTCACAATCGAGGCACTGATATAGTAATTCGGCTGTTGACTTTGGTATATCTTGACATCCATTGTCCAAAATTACTAAAGGCGGTGGCGTTGATGGATTCGGAATTATATTTATCTCGTTCTTAATGTGTGCCACCTTGTTCGCGGTTTCCATGTTTTTTGTGACATTGCTTTCAATCGTGGTCTTTGGTATTGACTGTATGTATATTGGAGCTAACCAAGGGATTCCTTCTAATTTCATCGAATTTCCCGTAGGAGATTTGTCTCGCAACTGTTGCATATCAAATTTAACGATTTGCTCGGAAGGCATAGGTTTCGCTGCACGCTTAAGGGGACTAAACCCGATGCCCGTTGAAGATGGTGCTTCTGGTCGCAAGAAAGTACCACTAAAATCGGTTTGTTGCTTTTTTAGTACGTCTTTCAGCTCGCTTTTATAGTCAGTGGTTAAAGCTATAATGCTGGAAGATGATGGTGACGAAGGCCTATCCCTGTTGCCGCTACTGCAACTGCTGCCGTTATCGAGTTGAGTTGTTTGAGCACTCTCATCTAAGACCCTCCAAAAGTCCAAAGAAGATAGACTGTTTCCTCCTATTATCCCTGATGGATCGCCCGTGATGGTAACACATGCCGATAGATCTATGTCCAGCGATTCATCCTTGATGCTTGATATCGAATCAAAATTGTTCATACGCAAAAGAGCGCTGAGGATTTCATCACTTTGCTGTTTGCTAGGGGTATTTGTAGTCAATGTATTTGCACTACATGTATTTCCACCCATCAATTTAGGCGGCAATTTTCTATTCGTCTCTGCTTCTTCTTTCATTTTCCTTTATTATTTATGTCACTATTTTTAGAGGTTATGCCGTTTAACGATTTATTCCCAATTATACACTTTTTTATAATCAATTTGTGATTTGAGTTCTGTGTATGCCTCAATTATTTGAGGTATTTTATAGTTTTTATGGAACAAGTAAACAATGTTATATGAAAATTTCAGAAGAAAAATTATCACAATCACCTATAAAAAGACGCTTTGTTTTTGACACGCCATTTTTATTTTCCTCTTCGCTTCTTTTTATTTTAGTGTTGCCGCGAATCTTTTTATTTTCCGATACGCACGACGCAATCGACACTGCAAGGCAAACGGGTGAATGCGTTAAAAGAAATGATATATTTTTACACATGCTTCCCAGCTCGCACTGAGCAAACTTCCATAAATAATAATAATAATAGATTCATTTTTGTGATGGTTGGAAGGAATTTTATTTTTATTTTATTTTATTATAGATTCACACCATATCGATACTAGGAAATAATTCAGTTTTGGTTAAACAAAAGAAAACAAGAAGGTTTAATTAATTAACAGGCATTCATATACACACAAATGCGTTGTTTTTGGAAATTTGACTTTTCGCGAACCAAAAGTTGCAACAAAAGTTGATTTACGATAGCTGGAATTTATCATTTCATAATATTTCATTTCTCATGTTCATATCAGTTATCATTTTCCTTTTATATATTTAATTTCAATAAGCGTAGTACGCAAAGCCCTCCAAAAAGCATCTGAGAGTAATTAATTTGCACTTGTTTGATTACAATGCCGACTCTGAATTTAGAAGCATCTGAGAGTAATTAAATGAGCGAGTCTAAATTTGTACTTGTTTGATTACAATGGCGACTCTGAATTTGGATTACTGGTCGACAAGGAAATAATAAAGATCAAGTTAACACACACATAGGCCCTGATTAGCATTGTTCTTTTTGTTTTTTTTTTTGTTTTTATACAAACTATGTATTTTTATTGTCATAGTTTAGATTGATCAGATGATTTTTGTTTGCAAGTGTATATAAAGAAGGATTGAAAACAATTCCTCGCATGCACGTTTTACAAAAGCTATCCGAGAACGACGAGGGAGAAGTCACAGCTGCGACGACCGAAAAATTCTCTGCAAAAACAGCTCTCTTTTCAATTTAGAAATCACTTTTAATTATTTCAAGTCGGCAAAAATTAAGGGAACCAAATGCCCAACAGAATGGCAGCAAGTGAAACGACGTTGGGAAAATTAACAGCAGAATCAATTAAACGCAAAGAACGTCTGCGACAATTGAGGGAAAAAGCACAAAAGTCGGATAAAGATGAAAACGGCGAAGCAAAATTACCAAGGTAGACATATAAAAATGATTTAAAAGCTAAGTGATTGCACTTTTATATTTCAGACCTGTATTCCGGAGTTATAAGCCTCAAAATGATATTATCAACGCTGAAATTTTGCCGCAAGAACCAACAGGGGATATAGAAATAGCGATAGAATCTCAGATGGAGTTATTAGAGCAGCCTATAGTTGTTGAGGAAATTGATATCACAGACTTAGCCCCACGTAAACCTGACTGGGATTTAAAGCGTGATGTTTCTAAAAAATTGAAGCGTTTGGAACGGCGAACGGAAAAGGCAATAACAGAACTGATAAGAGAGCGTTTGAAGAAAAATCAAGACAAGGAAGATATATCGAAAATTGTTAATGTTGGCGTCGCTCAAGCCATCACAGCTTTACCCGAAGACGAATAAAATTTTATTACACAAAACATGTTTAAAAAATTTACAAAACATTGAACGCACAAAAAATCTCTTTTATCATTGACGTTGTGTATTTCCTATCTTCGCCGATGGAAGATTTTCTTTGTCTGGTAACTGGAGTTTTATTTTCAACGCTTCGATTTCTGAAAATATAAAAACAGAGTTATTTTGTCCAATTTCACTTAATTTTACCAACGTTCTGAATATTTTGTCTCCAAGGATTTAGCAAATTTACGTAGCGAGTCGAGCTCTTTGGGTATCTCTTTCCTCAAAGTATCCACAGTTTCTTTAAGGAACTCTATTTCTTCTTCTTTATCTTTCAAAATATCATCCTTCTGTTTAATGGCTTGTTCCTGTTGTACGGCCACTTCGGTTCTCCATGTAATGGTTTTCTTTAATTTTACCGCTTCTTGCGTTTGTTTTATAATAATTTGATTTGCCTTGGATATTTCATCAGACGCTACTTCCAATGCTTGTCGTTTTGTATACGAAATTTTTCTTTCAGCCTCTAACTCAGCTACGAGCTCAGCTTTGTTCTTATCACATTTTTTTAATCTTTCTTGTAAATCATTTACTTCTTTTCGAAAATCTTGTAAATGCATTTCAGCCTTACGCTCGCCGTTTTTTAAAATTGAAATTTCTTTGTGCAACTTTTCATTTTGTTCTTTCAAATTGGCTACGCGCCCTTTGTGTTATATAACGAAGTTTACAAGGCAAGTAAAGAAAAAAGCAAATGAAACTCTTGCCATGACTTCATCGAAAATTACTATTACATACCTTTTAACGCTGATATTTCTTCTTTCAAAATTTCATTACATTTTTGTTCATGTCTGAAACCCATTAAAAAAACTTGACCAATTGTTCGCATTGTTACAATTTACTTTCGATATACTTACATCCTCTCTGTTTGTAAAGTACATTTTTCCGATTTTAATTTATCCAACTGTGCTTGCGTGGAAGCAATAGCTCTACAATGCATTTCGCTGTCTTCTTGTCTTTGTTCAACTAATTTTTGGATGCTTTCTTGCAGCTGTGAAACCTCTTCCGAATGTTTATGGTTCAATGCTTGCGTTGATTCTAAAAGATTTTCCCTAAGGTTTGCACACTCCTTATCTAATTGATCTATGCGTCTTATGTGATTATGATTCTCATGCTGCAGCTGCTGTGCCCTGTCTTCGTGATGAGAACACTTTCTCTAAATAATGTATATATTAAACTATTCATTAGAAAAAATGAAAAGACAATTCTCTGACCAACCTGTAACTTCTCCAAAATACTGTTCATATAAAATAAAATCACGTTTAAAGAAGCCAATTGACAAGGCAGGCTAAGATGGACCAAATTTTTAAATGCTCTTATTTCTACAAATTGCAATTTATAGGCAGGAACCGCCGCTGGTGCATTAGATTCGTTTATTCTACTGTCTTGAACCAAGCAGATCTCCAATTTACCTAATTTGCAATCTTGTAGAATTTGTATCAAATTTTCTTTGAAGCCAGAAAATGTGACATGTAGTGATTGCTCTTGCTTCAGCTCTTGAAATGACGCGCTATCCACTGTCGTAATGTACATCTTACGATGATCCGACTTTTCAGCCACTCTCAATTGCTTTTAAATTTATTAATACACATATACACATATTTAAAATATTATACCGAAATATCCTTACTACTAATCCTTTTAAATCCAACTTTTCCGCATAAATAAAACAAGCCTTTTTCGCCTTCAAACCATTTGAAGAAAAATTTACCATAATTTCTGTGATGGGTGTCATATATTCAATGTTTTTACTATAGTTAATATTCGCAAAATAATCCTCTTCTATTAAGCGCAGCGAAGAATTGTTAAACATTTTTAAACATAAAGAGGGCTAAAGAAAAGTAAACAAAAACAAGCTCAATACAAAATTTTTATATTTCAATTTTGACATATTGGGGAATATTTTCACCAAAGTTTCTCACCCTACAAACATTTTTTAATAAATCCTTTTTCATTCATAATATTTCCTTCTATCAAATATACAGAATGTACGCAAACCTCATAATTTATATGCTTTCGTATTGTATGAAAAAATAATGCTGGAGCTAGATCATATCTACTCATTTATTCTATTTGTAAATAATTTTTAATTTAAGGCTTACATTCATAAGTGACAAACGCAATATATTTATCTTTAAGATACATAAAAGTTACTTTCAGTTGGTTGTATTTTGTGCAGTTAAACTATGTTGAATAATACGATTATTTACATGTCTGTGCAAATTATAAGAAAGCCGCGTCAAGAGGAGAGCTAAAAAAGTATTATTTCCACACATTTAGTGTAAAATTACATGAAAAATACATTTGGTTTTTTAAATAATTAACGCAAAATGGCGGTAAGCAACATGGCGATTAAGTAATTAACAATAATTCTATTTTTTTTTTATTTATTTTTTATTTCTCTTTCTAGTGCACAAAAGTATTTGTGGGTTCACTTCCTTCTGGAACTAAGCCTTCAGAACTTCGTCATTTGTTTGAAAGCTATGGGATTGTAGTAGAATGCGACATTATGAATCGTTGCGGATTCGTGCACATGAAAAATGCTGCGATGGCTGAAAGTGCAATTATCGCTTTAAATGCTACTGAATTTAAAGGACAGGCTATTGTGGTCGAAGCTGGTAGACCGAAAGAAAAGAAAGATTCTCTTGGTCAATCAATGGTAAGAGGTGCTTTTATAGGTATTAACAGAGGTGGAAGAGTTGGTGCCATGTGCTTTACTAGAAGCGGTGGCAGTGGCAGTCATTCTGGTATGAGCGGTATATTTCTAATAACGAAAAAAATAATTGGAATTGTCGTTGATTGCTAATTCTAGGAAGCGACGATTGCTTTCAAGGAGGAGTGAACTTTCCAGGTAATCGCGGCGGTTCACAATTTCGAGGCAATTATGGTCGCGGTGGCGCCAGAAGAGGCAATTTACAAGGTGGTCGTGGAGGTGGTAATCAGTCCAACACCAGTGGTGCTGGTCCAATGCGCAATCAATCTTTCAAACCAAGCAGACCTGCACCTTATCCGGAACACATGTCCACTGCTTGTCTGGATTCTTATGAAGAAGGTTCCCGTAGCGGTTTTACCTACTCAGGTAATCGCAATGGTCGAGCCAGCAATAACAATTTTGCAAACAACAAATGGCGTGGAAACAACTACACTACCACTCCCAAAGCCAACGTTCCTTCTCAAAGTGATTACGATAATGCCCCCATTCAAAGTGAGTGGAGAAGCAATAGTCAAAATTATGGGGGTCGTAACTTCCGAAACGATAATAACTCTTCAAGCGGATTCTCCGGCCATGTGGGAAATTCTTCAAATAACTCCAATTTTAATTCTTACGGTTACAAAGGTACTTTGTCTAGAGGAGGCGGTCAAAAGGATCGACGTGGATTTGCTCTGCCTACAAATCAGTCTCAACAGCAGTTCTCCAATCAGTCTCAACACGGATCTTATGAAAGAAATGGTGGGAACTCGGCTGATGAAAACGTTATATATCACCATAGAAGCAACGCATCCAATATGTAAGTTTATTTAAATGCATAATTTATAACGTATAAAAAAAGAGACGAGAATTACTTGAACTAAACTTCGTGTACCTGTTTACCTTCTACTAAATCGTTACGGTTCCCGGAGAAAATTTTCAATAGACTTAGAAATTCTTTCATCGCATACAATTCATTTGATATGAATTTGAAATACATGCTTATTGACCACTTTTCTTTTTTTTTGAGGGCAGATAGCAGGCAGGCCAGACGGTAAACGAAAATTTTTTGTGCTGACTTTCATTCATGTTGATGCGACGTAGGTTTATTATTGCCGCTTTTTTTTCAATTTTTTTCCTATGCTCTGCAGGAGTGTAAATATGAACCGCGGTGGTGTCAACCGTTTTCCTGGTAACCGGGGTGGCTTTTCGAGCAATCGCGGAGGCCTTGGTTATGGCAGCAATAGTTACCAACAGCAATTTCCACCTTTGGGATCGTCACGTAACTACGAGAGAGACAGCCGCGGTGGTGGCTTTCGGTAAGTTTGCAAAAATAAATCTTGCGATAACTGTAATTCCATTTGAGTTATTTTCGCAGCAATACGTCTCATCAAAATGCTCCAAATCGACGCTTCTAGGACGAATGATAACGTATGAATAAACTCCACAATCATCATTATTAAGGGTACATTAGAAATGAAAATCGTTACAAATTAATATTTCTAATTAAAGAAAGATATCAATCGTAATGCATATTTATACGTATAAACATATGAAAAATTGCAATATTTCTCTTTTGTCAAGACACGCAGCATCGAGGCATCCATTTGCGGAACGGTGGCTTGGAAAATTCCTATTTGTTGTACAAAATATCAATTGGAATTTCGCCATTTGGGAAGTAGTTTACGTTATTAAAAGAATGAAAACTACATTCAAATTATATACCAAATCATGTTTCGTTATTCATT
>CCAG010023968.1:0-19828 GCA_001077435.1 Glossina morsitans morsitans | reverse complement strand
GATGTATTCCACTTAATGTAAAAAAATTTCCATGCTTCAGCATTCACATCGAGAACACGTGTTGTCTGAAAGATTCGTACTCAGTTTTGTTCTCTTTTTTTTTTTAATTTTTGCATTTTGGCCACTTGATTCTTTTTATATGTGCATGTAAAACAGCCACTCGTATGGTCAATATGTTTAGTTATAAGCATACAAAATCAATTGGCGCCAATTTTACTCACGCAGACTTAAAAAACACTTCAACGACACACGTCATTGCTTTTTTTCCTTCTTCCCCCCTTTTTTGTTTCTGATTCAACGCCAAGCAAGCTAAGCTTGGTAATTTTTTTTTTCCCTCACTAGAGCTGCTTTTGTTTATGGATATATTTGTCGAGGGGATTTTTCTTTTTTTTTCATGTCATATAGTTTACGCGTACAAAACACATACAAGCGAGTATCCGCGTATGCCAAAACCAATCAGTACCTTTATCTTCGCCATCGTCGGTCTGTCTCTCTATGCTTGTTATCTACTCTTTTTTTATGGTGTTGTGTTGTATATAGTGTTTTTCTTTTCTTTTTACCCAATCAAAATGTCATTATCTTTTATTGTCATTATGAGAGCATATTTGGCTGGATATAGATAAACGTTTGTATATTTGTACCATATACTCATGCCGTTCAAATTTTGCAGCATTTTAAAGCACAATCGTTACGGGTGCGTGAACCGGTGTTGAAGTAGCAGCAATATTAAATGCAACTGCCCGGTTAAAAAAATACCAACAATAGTACATAATATATTTTGAATTTCACAGATGACCCCTCTTTGTTTGCCTTGTATTTATCCCTCGTCTATTGCTGGAAATTATACCAAAGTTAGGTGTAAAAATTTCAAAAAAAAAAACTTTTAGCGGATATAAGATTTATAAGTGCCTAAAGCAGTTCTCATACAGAAGTTGACTCTCAGAGCATACATAACGTTCTTATATGTTTACTCTTTCATATATGTTATATCCCACCGGAGAGTAAAATAATACCTACGTTTTATGTTTGGTTTTCATAAGTAAATGTTCCCAAAGTCCAGAAGTTCAAAAGTTTTCTAAACAGAAAACCGAAGTCTGGTGCTTAGATTTTTAATAGACCAAAAAAACCTAATTTTCCCGAAATACTAAAATAATCGGAAAGAAGGGTTTAGAAAACGATACACGATTGCTTTTAAGGGTGATTACATTTAACAAATTTTTTCATATTAGTGATCGGCGAGAAATGAAAGAAAATTAGCAATTTAAACTCGGTTTTAACCGAATCTTTAGTCCACATTTCCTTGATCTCATATAGGCAAACCAGTGGGCCACGGCGAAGTATTAAACACTCTACACCACTTCGCTTAATATAGTTATTCTTATAAGTAATCTTCGGAATAAAGCGTGGTATGTTAAGTCGTATTAAACGTGATCAGATCCGAGCCATGCTTAATAGCGTTTGCCCTTTGGCAAAAATACGTCGGCTTACCATGTTTCGTCAACTTATCTCAAAAAATTGCGATCTTTAGGTTGAACTGGAGAGTATATTAACAGGCATCAGAGAAGCGATTAGACAGAGAGACAAGTTTGGATTGATTCAGAATTGCTTTAGTAAAGATTCTTCGATCCCAAGAAGCGCACGTCCGCACAACTAATGGTATAAGGTATAAAAATGAAATTTCAATGTTCTATAATACTGGACAGTCGAGAGCGACTTATTTATCATATTGTCTATTATAGTTTATAGGTAATAAGCAAAAATATAAAATCTTGAGGAGATTGCTTTTCATATACATCTGTAAAGACGGACGGACGGACGAACGTGGAGACATCGAATTAAGATCTTATATTTATCAAGATCATATATGTATACTTGATAACATCTCCCTAAAGCTCACTTGTCGGTGTTGTAAACGGTTTGATAAAAAAGAAACGTACACCTCCCATCTTTGACGGTGTGTATAGAAACAGTTAGGCGATTGTTTGCGACCTCTGCATACGTTATCATGTAGATTTGTTTGTTGCCACAGTGAATCATCTATTGTCGATTGCTAGATTGCAAATAGCTTTGCCTTTGTCGAACCTTACCATATGTTAACATTTTCACTTGTTGCGACAAATTTAGCCAAGAAGTATGTAAAAACTCTTTTTAACGCTCAACAAACCCTTTTAGTCACTTTCTTTATTGAAATCACAGTTTAGCACACATTAAGCGAATGCTGGTATGAAGAAATCAATGATGTTTGAAGAAGCTCTGTTATTAAATACCGCCTAAATATTGAACAGAGCAGCGGTATATAATCGATACAATATTCTGTGACCGTCACGTAGAATGTACAATCTTTCCAAAAAAATTTCAATCAGGTTTTCCATGATTTCACTCACTATTTACCAGAATTTCGCTGTTTCTTTAACTTTTACAAGTTGAAACAGTATTGTTCCTATTACCAAAAAAACAAAAAAAAAAAAAATAAATTAATATAATCTGATAAACTGACTCCAGCAAGAAACAAAAAATTAAATTATTCAACAAATTTTTATGAGAATGTTTCACCGTTTTCTTCTTTAGATTGTGCGAAATAGAAAAAAAAAATTATTATACCAATCAACGGGCGCCGCTGGTATACTAGATTTGTTACTTCAGTTGTAAAGACAACGAGTCTCATATAGCATATATAGGTATCTGTTTATATATAACAAATCTATAATTGAACTTCTGTTTCCATACAGTATAACATATATATATATATATATATCTACAGGTTTACAAATAAATTCTCATTGTTTTTTAAGAAAATTCAAATACATTCAAAACATACTTATTAGAAAGCTCAATAATCGAATTAATTACCACTATTATCGCTGGTCTTCACTCACTTAACGGGTATCTTACGGATGCCCTCGTCGATTTCGGATCGAAATATTCTTCAGGTGATTTTCGGACATCTTCAGCTTGTGTGAATCGCTGATCAGCGAAATATGAATGCGTCGATCTAAGCAAGTGACAATCAGTAGGAGACAGATCTGAAAAATACACTGCAGCTAAGAGACCTTCCTAGCCTATGTTGAAGATTACTTCCGCGTTTACTTTTGCTATGCGAATTCCATTGTTGGCAAGACAAAAATATGTTTGCCCGAAATCTCGTAAACTACTTTCTAACTGTTTCGAGGCTTACTACATTTTCACTCCCTTCTCGACCTAACCCAGTTAAAAATAGAGGAAAGTTCCGTGTCAATATACCTAATATTCGGGAGAATTGAATGCATTGATTTTATAAAACGACAACGAAATTTCAATGCAGGGAAATTATTTGTGGACCTATTATATATATATACGCATATATATATATATATATATATATATTTACCTATTTATTTATTTTTTTTGGCATTCATTCAATTTAAGCTTTTCATTTCGATCTTCGATTCCTCTGTCAATACGTCCATCCGTTCGCTCCTCTCTTCCCTATTTCCCTACTGTCACTTTTGTGTTTGTTGAAGCTTTGTCGTTAACAAAGCTTAATATAAAATTCTGTAATTGAACTTTGTATTCTCTGACTAGAATTTACAACAGACGTCTCCTAAGCAACAGGAAACAAAATTTCTTCGTGACCTGCAAGTCCTTTGGTATTAATAAAAATAAAATAAATATGCTCAGAATTACTAAAAGACTGACAAGGCGTAAGCTAAATCCTTGCATGCATCCGTCTGTCGTTCCGTCTGATCCAAACATTTGTTAATAGTATTTGACTGATCGTTTGAAATAAATTCAAAAAAAAAAATACAGTTTTTAGAGGAGTCAGGAAAGCCTATCTGTATGGAACTGAAACTCTAAATAGAGTTTTTATTTCTGACCATTAAATATGGACCCGCTTACAGATTCCCATAAAAAAGTAACAAAACGAAGAAAGTTTGCGAATTTGCTGGCATATAATTGATTAAAATTTGTAAAATTAAAACAACTTTGAAAAGGTATTCATTCATATGAAGGTCTATTGTTTAAAACATATACAAAAATTAACTAAAACTTCCGCTTGTAAATGTTATTAAACGTCGTGAAATTAAACTTTTTTTAATAAATTAAAATTGCTTTCGAAAAATTAAATAGATATTTTTACAATCAAAAAAAAAAAGAAGTTAAATAATTGAACTTATATGTAGCACAAATAATTAGTAAGGACGGCAAGCATTTCGACCCAAAAATAATTCCTAGCAATCAGGTGACCTACAGAAAGTAAAAAGTCTTGCGGTTTTTCAATATTCGATTCAGATGAAAGGTATCTAAAATACGCCTCAACACAAATGTAAATTTCTTCTATGCAATTACGCTACTGTGTTACATGCATTGAGGGGTTTAGTAAAGGAATAGTAACTAAGAGACCAAAAAATAATAAAAAGAAAGAAATAAAATAATCATCATATGAACAAATAAGGCAGCGACTACGGATGTACATGTATATAGGTCGGTTAGAGCACAAGAACAAAAATAAGAAAGTGAGCATAAATATGTACGTGTACACGTAAAATGCGGCAATTTATGATGCAGAGACAAACATTTAAATTTTGTTAAAATTGAAAAAAAGCAAAAACAAATAAGTATGGCAATAGTAAAAGATGCAGAAGAAGTCATGAAATCATGAAAAACATTTATATTATAAAGTTATGTACGCTATGTGTGGCTTACAGGAAATGTCTGGATAGGCAAGACAGTGGAAAAAAAAGAATCATTTTAATGGGCGTTTTAAATGGAATGTTATGCGACCATATTTTTCGCTATACAGTGGTAGTGGTGGTGATGTTGGCGATGGTGGTGGTGGTGGTCCTACAATGTCAACACATGTTCAGTAGAGAAAAAAAAAACGTTAAAAAAGATATAAATTCATATACACACACAAACACAAATACAAACGCACGCAAATACACAGTGCATGTTGTATGAAGGCTGAATAATAAGAGACAAATTAAATATAATTGCACATACCATACCGAGTGTAACAATTTACAAAAGTACGCATACACGTACGCATACGTATAGACAGAAAGAAAGAACGAAAGAGAGAGAGAATGAAGACCGTAAAGTAAGTTCAAATGTCATACAAAAGAGGTTATAATTCTATAATGAGAATTATTATCAAAATGAAGCCATTCAGATGAATTTTAATAGAGACACAAGGATTTCTGCTTGTGTTCGAGTATACACACATGAATGTATGCATGTGTACGTATAAATGTACATTTATATCCTCGTCAGAGAGCTTATATACATACATACATACATACATACATACATACATACATACATACATATATGCATACATACACATGTATGCTATGTGTTGAAGTTCTGCAGGATTAAGGCACACAGCCACCAAGTACGAAAGTAACGGCCAATTAGAGTAATTTAAAATTATATTTTGTACATACATCAAGAGGCACAAAGCAAGAAAGAAAAAACCAAAAACTTTATTAATGAAAGTTACAGTTTTTGACAAAACGTAAAAAATGTTCTACATTTTCCTTGAGATACCTACAGTAATGAAGGATTTTTATAATGAACTTCTTAACAAGATCATCCAATAACTAAAAAAAAAAAAACAGCATAAAATGAAAATCAACATACTTTTCAGTAAAGTAAGATTCGTTAGGAGATAATTAAACAAAATATTTGACAATAATATGAAATTATGTAAAAAGAAAATTATTGAAGAAAATTAATGCAACTTCACTTTTGAATCAAGTTCATCATGCATGCATTCAGCACACCTTTCCTGAGCTTCGTAGACATAAAAGTGCTGACAAAACCAAACGAACCAGATATTTTATCATCCTATACCGTACCAATCAATTTTTTATGGATTGTTCTTCTTTGAACTATGCTTGGAGAACTACTGTCTCTGCTGCCAAATAATAATATTATATCTGTTATATCTGCCATGTCAATTCGACGTAAGGTCTACGCACGGTACCCTATAATAATTTATGGAACAAATGCAAAATATAGAAAGTTTAAAAAATTAATGAAATATTTTTTTTTAAAATAATGGTTTAAAAGGGATAATTAAAAGTCAAAAGTTGCGAAAAAGAATATGCACAGAGCCGTGTATTAAGCACACTAAATTAAAAAGGCTAAGGCGACTATAATTTGTTTATGTTGCACCGTTTGCGGCAAATCTATGCAAAGTTTATACGTTGAAAAGGAAGAAAGTAGTTTCAATTTTTGTTATACCCAGCAACAATTTTCTAAATCGATTTAAGCGTGCGTATCTGCCTTTGTATTTATTGAACACATACATACCAATTGCAATTTTCGGTATATTTCGACGAAACTTCGCTCACACAACTCTATTAAATTTGGAATGAATCGGACCGTTTTTATAACGACTCTTCTTATAAGTTCTTATTTTGGAAATGCTTTCATATGAAAACAAAGAAAAAACATTTTAGTCACGCAAGAACCCCCTTAAATATACTACATTCCTTCAGCTAATGCAAACCCCCTTAAATATCCTACATTCCTTCAGCTAATACAATGTTTCTTTTATTTTCCTCCCGGACTTAATATACAATTTAATCTGGGGCTATTTTCAGTCAGTGTTCTTACTAGAACAAAACTTTTGTATTATAATAAGGTGTCTCTATGGTTTAACGTCGGCACCAGCTTGAATAGCTTAATCAGACGAGCAGGGTTATTTTACGGTTACGGTTACGGGTTAATTTACGAGCAATTTCCGGCACTCCCCAGCTTGCAAGACAGTCCTGTAAGGGAGAAGGCCTACACAAAGACTAGAGTTCCCGATATGAACGGTCCCTCTGGGCAAGTCGAAGCCTATCTGCACCTCTAATTATTTAATGAATAAACATAACCATCACCAACACTTTCCGAAGGACCGTACCCAATAGCCCGGCCTAATGCGCTGTGTCCGCCGAACTTTGCTTAGTCTTCCCCGATGGATCGTACAGAGCACACGTAATATATATACATATATACCGCTCCCATCGAAGGCTACGTGGTTTATGTATGTGTACTTGTTTGTACTACTAATAAGCACATGTGGTATAGGGTGAGGGGTCAACCTATATTCTCTTAGATGAAATTTTAGACTGCAAGGCATTAGCATTATCGACCGCCTTAAATTTTTAATGTACAAGAAGGTTATATCAACCCAGCATGCACCCGCAACAAATTCATGTAAAGGCTTCTCCAGCCCCCACAATAACACAGAAACCTGTTTGTTAAATCATGAGCGCAGTACTTACTAGAGAAGCCTGCAAGCAGACAACTCCTAGCCTTCTAGCAAGGTGGGATATGATAAAAAGTTCTAATTTTTGGTATTTGAGGACCAAAACAGGTAAAGAATAATATTAGGCGAAGCAATGCACGACATTTAGTGCTCGGGCTTGCCCGACTAAAGTGTTTCTATATGTTTAGGACAGAAAAAATTTGCCCATAATTTTCAAACACATTACTTCTAAAAATATGAAAATTCTCAAGTATTTCTTGCTTCATATTTATATATGTTAGCAGTGTTTGAGTAAGTCATGACTTTTTAGGAATATGTATGAAAAAATCGAGACCAGCATATATTTACCTACTTAGAATTAGAAAACAACATTCGAAAACGCATTCAAAAAAATTTTTCTCTATCAGTTAAAATAGAGGACGGAAAGAGATTTGGTTAATTAAGTAAAATAGGGTGTCGTAGAATAAACTGAAACATTTAAATCAACCAGTTTTAGCTATCAAATTATTTAATATTTTGTATCGCCTAAATGAATACATTCCAAGAAAACAAAATTGTTTTACTAAAAAAGCTATAATATTAGTGACTTCTAGACAGGCAGAGACCGATATAAGTGGTTTAAAGTTAAAAAAAATTGTTTTAATTAAAAAACCGATTTGAAGAAAAGAAGGAAAGTTTAAAAAAAGAAAAAAACTATAACATTATATTTAACAATAGTCCGTAGCAGAATTTATTTTCTTTTTTTTTTTTCATTTTATTCTCATTTTTTTTGGTCCGACATCTTAGTAAAGTATTTACAGTAATTTTCTATGACAAAAGCTTACTATTATCCCGTAGAAGTGAACGAATGTTAGGAAACGCACTGCTAACTCACATTCAAAGACGTCTTATGTTGTTATGTAAAATTGTTTCCGTTTCCGTTTTGTATGGTTACTTTACATACACTGCAAAAGTAAGTAAAAATATCTAAATCCTTACAATATTACACAGATTTTCTTGTTTGAATTTGCATAGATTGCCCAAAGAAGAAAATTTTTGATATTGTCTACCATTTATCGAATTCCTTTTAATCTCTAAAATAAATTTTTATTAAATCTTACATAAGAAGATGTGCATAAATGGATATATGAATGTACTTAAAATGTATGCAATTGTTTTTCCATTTATTACAAGTGTTTACATTTGTCCTTTTTATCCGGTTGCTAACAATACCATAGCACAAGTAAACTCAACCACTTGAAAATGCAAATTAATATGGGCGGAAATAAATTCCAATATAGTAAAGGCAACAACAAAGTCAGGTTAACTAGAGAATTTAGAAATGCTTTGGCGTTCCTAACAAACTAAACGGTTTGGAAAACTTGTCCTTAGACTGGTTCAAAAACCCAAAATCAAATACGATCGCTTAACATGAATTCATGTCAAATAGAGAAAACGATAAAACCAAAAATCATTTTTTGCTCTCTCCGCCAAATAGAAATGATTAAAAATCGAAAAATAGAAAAACGTGAAATGAGATTGCATTCTTCCCAACCTAATATGCATAGGAAAATTTTAATGAATATTCCTCCCCCTCTCTCTCACTATTTCTTTCTCTCTCTCACCATGTCTCTTTCGCCATTGGTTGGAGGTGAAAGTTGACTGGAATTTCTTTTTTGCCAAGGCAATATATGTGTATATGTAAAATGTACATATATCCATAAAACTATTTTTAAGCAATTTAAAAAAATTCTTATATTTTAAAGATTTTCTTCTTAACTTAAAAAAGTTAAGCCTTGGAGCATAGAACACTGAACTGATAGAACTTAAGTTAACTTTAATTAATTTAATTTTCTATTTTTTAATCATTGGAAAAATGTAGTATATTTTCTTGAAGTTTAGGAAAAGAAAAGCATAATTTTGAAAATGCGACTCTTGGATAGATGACGGCATCTAAATAATCTAAATAAATTTCTTGCTTATTGTAAAGCTAATCGCGACTATTTTCACCCTTCACTTTAGACAATTTCTAATGCGAGTATAATCTGGATGATAGGCTTGAGGGGTATATACTCGTTTGTTGGGAATATATTTTCGTTAATGGTTGTTTCTTTACTGTGACCGAGTTAATCGAACACTAAGCATGGAAAGTTTCACTTCTTATAACTTAAAGGGAGGTGTCATTGTTTAAACAATTTCAAATTTATATATGAGGTTCATATTATGTCTGGACATCAAGAATTTAAAACAAAAATTTTAGACGGACATGTATACTGCTTACGAAGTCCAATCGCACAGGTGACAAATGGACGCACAAGCAGCTCAGCATGTACCAGTAAATCAACAACAAATCCAAGTTTTTAAGCATACGAATACTTTACAGAGTCTCTCATGTAAGCTCCGATGCGTTACAAATTGTTCAATAAATGCAGTATAACATCCCCTGGCGTTATATCTAATAAAATTTGTTGTTTTGCCGAAGACTTGCTTGTGATGACATGAGAATATGTGAAGCAATAATCTTCTTATGCTTTTAAATTAATTATTACGTAACAATGTTTATTTAAAACTTGAAAGCTTTCCTTATTTACATTTTTTTACGAAATAAAAATTTGTTGCTTTATTATTTTCTATATTTTTCTACCGGAAAATATTATACGTTGGATTCGTCACCGCATCAGAAACATCATAACAATATGCAAGAAACAAATAATAAAAATTAGTGTTCTACTTATCCTAGCCACATCGACAGATATGTTGGAGTAATGATAGCATGCTCAAAAACATGACTCGGTAAGCAACTTCGAAAAGCATATTTTTAATCGAGTAATACGTTAACCTAATAAGAAAAAAGGTTTATTCTTTTTAAGTACAATTTTTACTCCGAAATATTCAACACAATAAGGACGCAGAAAGAACGTTTACGGATAGTGTTCGATCCCCTTCTTCGCTGCTGCAAATTCTGCCAATTTATTTCTAAAATTTATACGTCAAACTGATCAATTGCTAGTTGCTAAACACGACCATATCACAATATCTTCACTTCCTATACTTCTACAACATATTTTGACTTGTTAGCCCCTCACTTCCATATCATATTTGAATTATTTTACAAGACATTCAATCGCAATCCTTTAACCGGCACGATTGTAATGAGCATAAATTGACGAGAGTGCGCAAAATAATGTGAGGACTCAGAGAGAGTTTTGATTGATTTAATTATTAACTTTCGCTTCAAGAAGATGAGGTGCGTTTTAACCATTATAAGTCATATTCTGTGCATTTAAGAATAAGATGCTTTTTTTAAATATTGCAGATACTATCTAATCTACCATAATAAATACTATCAAACAAAAATTGTGAAACAATTACTCACTTGTGCTGGTTTTCATATTCATTTCCGCTTTGGCTTTCGGTTTATTTCATACTTTCCCTTAGACTTTTTTAGCAAATTAATAAAAACCCATTTGACTTGAAACATGTATGTACGTGCTTACTATGAGACACTGCAATAGATTGTAAAATTTCGAAGCAAGATTTAAAATTCTAAACAACAGCAATGGCTCGGGTTAATCAATAGAAGATGGAAGGAAGTTTGGGATAAGCAAAGCATTACTCCATTCCCGGTCAATACGTAGTATACAGCTTATGCTTTTTGTAAAAAATTAATTTTTATTAAAACCAATGCCAGGTTTTAAATCTCACTTAAACTCCTACAAATTATAACTTAAGAATGCGTAATCCGTTCAAAGTTACAATTTTCACTCCTCGCATCGTTTGCTATATTTTAAGAATAACGCCGGCATGCACCAAGTTAATGTTAATATTCAGAGAAACAACGCAAAAATCATACCGATGATTTAGGTCGCGACCCGCTTTACCCGGGAGGAATAATACAAAAAAAAATTCTAAATTTTAGATATTATATCGTCGCACTTGAAATAAACACAAGTTTCTAAAATCAACGCATATAATTCTTCTTATTACGGACTACGAGAAAAAATTTTTCTGCACAATTTGCAGCTCGTATGCAAAAACACGACATAGACAGTGCTGTTGGTTACTCGAAAACTTTTTATTAACGCGATTTTCCAAGTGAATTGGCGCTTATGCACTTATATTTGCAGTCCTGTAAAAAATTTGCTTAAAATTATTATCGCACGTAAGAAGAGAATTTTTTTTTTTGGTTTTGCATTTTCTCTCACTTTAAAAATGTAAGAATCAAGAAATTCGTTTAAAACCCATTAAAATCTTATTTATAATAAGTTTGAAACTAATTTCTACATACGTATATATATTTACATATGTTTAAGGACTTATGTAATTCACCTTAGGCTTATCCGTTTAAGCTTTTTAGATTATTATACTGAAGTCATTATTGTATGTGTATATTATTAATACAAAACTTCCAAAATATCTCATTTGATCAACATCTGTTCGTTTATTTGTTGTTGGCAAATGATAGCCTTCATATGTAGTTACAAATGGAAGTAAACAAATGGATATCTACATAATTGGAGCGCCTTTAGTGTTTTCTGTTATTGACAGGTATTGTGAAATTTACTCAAACACTGATTTGATTATTCTATTGTTAAATAAGTACGAATTAAGAAGAAAAAAAAAGAGGAAAACTTAAAATAAATTGAATAGTTTGAAGAATTTATTAAGATAAAAAATCTTTTACTAATTAACAACATTTATTTGATTGTCAGTAAGCAACAACATCCCTAGACACAAACAACTCAAGGCATACTTAACTGTATGATAATATGTTTAATACACTTTAAATAAAATCTGGTAAAGTTATGACAAAGAGTAAAAAGTTTTATATACATATATACTCTAATAATTTGTATGCTTATATATAAGAAATTGCATAAGTTACATGGGACGTAATCTAAATAATCTTGTACAAGAATACATCCCCATATTTTCAATATAGAAAGATAAACAAATAAAGAGTTTCAAATCTTCATTGCTTTCAACATATCTACACACATATGAAATTATTTACGCACACATCATATCAAATAGTTGAGAAAAGATATCTATGCATGCGAGATACATGATTCCTTTGAATAACTCTGTCTGAAATCTTCAAACTGGTGTTGTGCTTTGAAATTATGTAGTTAGTAAAGTAAATGTTTGCCTCCTTGATAACGACGTATGGAAAATTTTCCTCCTTTCCGCTTTTTCTGTTTTTGTCTTTTTATTTTTTTGTTAACTTTATTTGTGTATTGAAATTGTTTAAGATAAACGTTAATAAGTAGCTGCACAACTAACTATGATAAGAGAAAATTGTTAAATGAATAATACCTGTAAATTCATTAATATAAACGTATGTGTGTAAGAAATTGTCTTCGGTTAGAAATTTAATTAAAATTAGCAAATAGTTTAGAATACGATTTACGACGCAAAACAAATGTTACGGCATAACTTCAATAATAATTTTTGAAACAAGTTATTTAAAACAATTTTCTCATTAACAAATTATCCAAAGAAAATTTTAACAAAAATTTACAAATTTTGAATATTAACAGCTCGCAATGGATAAAACTTAGAAGTACAACAATAGCTTTTATCTTAAAAACATCTTGACGAAGCAATGTGTTCTTACCTCCTTAAGAGACTTAAGCGTACATTGGAAATTATATGCTTAGATAACGACTATTTCAAAGACAGTTGAGCAATTTCGAAATTAGACATCTGTCAAAGTGGTAAGCTGGATTCTTCATCAGATATTTGCATATGAATAGAACAGTCGAAGGGCGCATAAAAAGAATAGCACCATAATACTATTAGTATTATTTAGAACGTCCATGTAATGCTGTGTTCAAAAAGTGACATCAATCGTATATCGCAGCTCGGAAATATTCTGTGACAGATATCTGTGTCAAATTTCACAACATAAACGTCATTAGTGTTCCCGTTGCGCTTGGTTTTAAACGTCTCGAACAACCATTAAACTCTACCCATGAGAGTCACGTCAAATAAATCGAAGATTGGTGCTCAAAAACTGTCGACTAAACTTGCCGGCGCTGTTGGCATTTCAGACGATTCAGTCAACAACATTTATAGGTTGTTTTGGTCCTTTATCCGCATGAGTAGCCAAGTCGGCAAAGGATCGAATTAACAAGTCAATGGTCGCGACAGAGTTTTCAATACGGTTTCGCATACAATCTAAACTATCTCTAAGCTTTTAAATCCATACTTTATAAATTTATTTACAAAATATGTAGACAATAAATAAATAAACAAATTTTGGCGTCAAATTTCGATTGGCGTCAAAAATAGTCAAATTCCTTGTAAAAGTGCGTCGCGTAAGAAGGTGATTTTTGACTGTCAATTGTTGATGAAACGCACTAGAGAGATGAGACTTGGATCTCGGAAACAACCGATCATTCGAGCAAATATTGTGCAAAAGGTCAGGTACAAAAGAGAAAACCGCGCCATATTTGCTCAAAAATCAAGACGATGTTAACAGTCTTCTTCGATTATCGTAGTATTGTGCACTATGAATTCTTTCCGCCGAGCCAAAGTCTTAACAAAGAATATTATTTGAGTGCTACTTTTGCGTTAAACTACTCGCAACAAATTTTGCATCACTATAATGTGCCACCTCATATTACGTTTATTGTTCGAGGCCAGCTCATTACAAATGTAACCCATGTTGTTCTAGAACTGATTTAACCACTTGTGATTTCTGGCTGTTTCCTAAACTCAACTCGGTTCCGGAAATCGAATATAACAACTGTTACGAGGATTGGAAAAAACGTTGGCATAAGGGTATAGTATGTGAGAGGAGCTACTTTGAAGGCGACAAAATGGATTTAGAATAATAAACAGATTAAAAAAAAGATGAAATTAAACTGGTCTTACTTTTTCAACTCGACAGTATGATACAAGATTTTGGTAACTGTTAGAAAGGCTGATTTCTAAAAATTTCGTTTCCAATTTTCTTTTTCATCCTTTTATTCTCTTTAGAAGCGCATGTATATACAAAAAATTTGTTGAGTTTTCCATATCCCTTTTGCGGATTAGATTATAAAAGAATAATATTCTATTAAGAAGAAGAGCTAAAAATATTAGCTCATGTTTAGCACTACTACTTTTGATAAAGATGATGGACGTGAAATGATGATCAAAAGATGATCAGACGATTTGAATAGATTAAGTAAAAGAATTTAGGTTATGTGTGCCAAAGACCGATAACTTTTTGCATAATATTTAATCCAAATGAAATGTCTTTTACTTATCTCGTCTGAAATGCCACTAATTACTGTCGTCATTATTGGTAACGTTATTTTTATTTAATTTTCAATTTTTATGTTTTTTATTTCGCGTATTTACTGCAAATCCAAACTCAACTCTCTACAGGCGAAAAGTTCAAATATTTAAAACACACTTTTTATTATGGATTTTTTTTTTTTTTTTTATAAATCCCTTGTACCTCAACTAACAAACAACACGTTTAAAGGGAATTAAATAAATATCACCAAACACACACATGTGCAGCCACACTATTTGCAACGTGTAATGCGCGCAATTATAATATGAGCGAGTAAAACTTGCTAATGAAACTTATGTAGCCGTGAAAATAATGTGAAATTCACCTACAAAACACTGACAAGCAACAATGAACAAGTTAAGCAATTAACAAAACTTAAAAGTTTATAAAAGCAGGTTCAAAGCGACATGTGAATACTTCTACAAGCTTTCTATAAACTTTCTCGTAAAAAAATAAAAAAAAAAAAATAACGAGGTTCGGAAAGATAGCATCAGATGACCAAAGTTAGGAATTGTTTCGTAAACTTTTAATGACTGAAAGAGACTCACTTTGATTATTTCTTTACAATTTGTTATCAACGAAATGTAAAAGGTTGTAAAGTATTGTCGCCTTTTAGGAGTCCATAAAAATGTTCAATGTTGCATAGTTATGTGTAAAAAAGAAATAACTTTGATTTTATATGTAATGGTTGAAATTTTGTTGATGTTGTGCTGTTTCAATGTTATTGTTATTATTGTTGTTAAGCAAACTTTTTAATACCACTTTTATTACGCTCATTTCACTGCAACATTTTGCGTTGTTACACATTTCAAAAAAAAAAAATAATAATAATCATAGAACTTTCACTGTAGTGGAAGAAATGAAAACAGCATACAATGCAAACGCTCATACAGTCAAGAAAGCATCGGAATTATAGAGAGTTAGTACTGTGGTAGTGCAAACGTAGGTAGTTGTGCATAATTCTAGTGGCCATGTATGGAGTCAACCATCCATCAATAGTCAGAGTGTGTATATATCATGTTACGTGATATGTACACATTTACCCATGCAACCACTTGGACAGTCGGTTATTCAGTAAGTTTTTCATTTAAGTAATGAATAAACGAAAAGCGAAAATACCCCCATAACGAGTATGTAGAAGAAAACAAACGAACAAACAATCATAAATTGCTTGCTTGCCTGATTGTCTGACATAGTATTCAACTGCCTGACTGCCTGCCTGCCTGCCTGCCTGCCTACCTACCTACCTACCTATCTATCTCACACCACTCCGTTAAAAGCAGCATTCGTTTATGTACGTATGCAGTATGTTGTCTGTGGTTATTGAATGTATTGCATGGTTATATGTGTGTGAAACTATTTGCCACAGTTGCTGGAGCAATTGGCAACATTTTTCATGCTACACATTTAAAGCATTTGTTAACGCACTGAAATTTTTCTGCCAACAATTCGCGAGCAAAATATACTTTTCTTTTCTGCTCCCTTGTCATATGTAAGCTCTTGAAAACTCTCTTTTTATACGTATATATATATGTTTATGCAAACTTAACCATATTTTTTTTTAAATTTCGTATTCGTTCTATTTATTTACAGAACGTAAACTATTCGTTGGTATGTTAAATAAAAAATACAATGAGGCCGACGTTCGGCAACTGTTTACGGGTCATGGCACAATTGAGGAGTGCACTGTTTTAAGAGATCAAAATGGGCAAAGTAAAGGTTGCGCATTTGTAACATTCGATACCAAACAACATGCGATTGCAGCGATTAAGGTAAAGTACTAATGTGATCAGTGATATATATATTTTTTTAATATAATTTAGTTCAGCTTCGTTTGCTTTCCGGCGATACTAGGCTACCAATCATCTACGGCAAATTTTAAACGCATAATGTCTATCGCTTTATGGTTCTTTCTATTTTTTGTCTGGCGTCCTTTATGTCAATCGAGTCCATGTTAAGGTGCAGGTTATTTCAATGAAATGTCTTTTCAATCTTAGAAATGTGCTCTACTCAGGCATGAAAATTGTTACCAAAATTCTCATCGGAACATTGAAAGAAGTTACGTGGAACATGCTCTCATTCGAGCGAAGGGGATGATCTATGGCAAATAAGGGTAAACCGAGCTTAGAATCACTGAAAGGCGTTCCGCCGCTCTCTTGATGTGGAAAGACAATTCTGCTTTTTCCTATATATATATATATATATATTTTTTTTTTTTTTTTTTTGTAGGATATACTATAAGGTTGTTCGGAAAGTAGATTCGTTTTTCCTTACTCAACACTTAATCATTCTATATTTTGAAAGCTGACATTACAAAGCTTGCTTATGAAAAAGTTCGACTGATTCTACGCGTTAGTTTTTGGTTGCTGCCCTTTCAAATATATAAAGTGAAAATCAACATTCTCAGCATATTTTACACTTTTGATGCTCCCGAAGACCAGTTGAACTTGGCGAAGAAAAAATGAAGTCAGTAATTGGTACAAAATGACGAATGACAACTTCTGAGATCACTAACAGGTTGAATTTATCGAATCTGACAGTTTATGATAAAATATTTATATACCATAAGCAAATCGTCTCCCGTTTTTATCGACAAAGAAAAAAAAATGAAATGGCTTTCCGAGCAACTCAATATAAACGGTTTATTGACCGAACCCTTACTATACGTCAAATGAAAGGACCTGGACAGAGAGCGGGAAAATTTTTAATTTTAAGTTCAGTTACGTTCACTAGATCAAATAAATTTATGATCTTTATTACCATTTTTAAGCATATAACGCCATCTTTTCAATATATACCCTCCTCGAGAATAGAAAACTTTTTCAAAAAAAGCTTTAGCGTTTCAGCTCAAAAGTTTAGTTTTTATTTCTTATATTGCCATTATGGGTAATAACTATACTTCCAATTCCGCTTCTCAATTATTGTTTTCAATGCATATTTCTTAAAAGAGGCGTTTCCGTTAAAGGTGAAGAAAAATGGAGCCTATATTTAATTATATATTTCAAACGTTTGTCTAAATATCTTATAATGTATTAACATAAACATATATGTAAGTATTACCTTGTGGTTACTTCCTAAAGCCACAATACAAATGATTTACAAACACACAAAATATTTATACAATGCCATATAATGTATAAGACAAGTCCCAGAAGAGAAGAACATCTAGTGAAAGCGGAAATAGTCAACCACCACAAATGGTTGCATGAAGATTGCACAGGAAACAACTAGAATTACAAATTTCCGACAAATAAAATTGCATACAATATAGCAGCAAAACAAGACCGAAAACCAACATCAGAAAAAGAATAACGACAGTAATGATAACAGCGCGAACTTTTGTTACACACCGAAACGCAAGCATAATAGGCACTGCATACATATAATGCTATACTATAGTATTCTTATGGTAGATAGTTGCTGTGTTTATGCATAACAAGATGAATATGCAGGTTTACTTCTCGTGTGTATATATTTAAATAAATAACACAATCTAAACGGAATGACATTTGGGAAATGGAAGCATTTCGGGTTGAGAGTATGCAACGAAAAAGAAAAATCTTTTTTAATTACGTTAAAAATGACTTCAAAAATTTAAGAAAGTGATATAAAAGCTATTTAATTTTTCCAGACTTTACATCATAGCCAAACAATGGAAGGCTGCTCGGCTCCGCTGGTGGTGAAATTCGCGGATACGCAAAAGGAAAAGGATCAAAAGAAATTGCAACAACTGCATGGCTTGTGCGGTATTACGGCTTTAAATACTCCCACCGCTACATCGGTTTTGGGAAACTTAACCTCAGCTGTACCGGGCACGGCCATAAGCCCTGCCACGCCTTTAGTGCCAACACAAATTTCGGCCGCTGCTACACGTACTAATCCCACCATGGCTGCTTTGGCTGCCGTAGCCGCTTCGCCGCCCACAGTGCCAACAGCTACAGCTACCGGCACCGCAACTTTATTACCCACCACAGGTGGCACCTTGACAGCTGTTACACCTAATATGCTGGCGCCGCCACCTGGAAATAGTGCAGCCAATCCCTCACACGCCTCATCATATATAACGACAGCTGATTCTCTAATGGCTCCGTCATCAGCTGCTGCCCAGTTGCAACTATTTCAACAACTACAAGCTTTCGGCTTGCAGCCGGCTCATTATTTACAAGGTAAGCGCAATGGAGAGAAAAAAACTTTATTTTTTAAATAAGTTTTAGTTTGTGAAAGTCTCCTCTATCAACGAATCGTGTGATTTTATTTCTCCTTATCTTCAAATATAAAAAAAAAAAACAAATTCCTGTTTTTTTCCATAAACCTTTTAAACAAACAGAATCCAATCACTTGTAATTACATAAATTTTCTCGTTCCTTTTTTAAGACTTAGTGTTGTTATTATTATTATTACTATTGTTATTAGCTTGCCTAAACCCGCGTTTGTTAAAATTGTTGTTTCTGCTTGTTTTGTGTGTTTGTTATTTCTAATATAGGTTACTCTGAGTGTTTTGTGGTTTTTTTGTTTAATGTTTGTGTGAATATATGATTGAAGGAAATGGAACAGTTTAGTTGAAAATTGCAATAAGTCTTTATTTCAGAGAAAGTAAAGTTTAAGTTTGATGTAAGTGAAGGCATAACTCCCGCTTCTCAAGTGTAAGTCGTACTTGCAGTGATAAAGGCGGTCATACAACAAAATGCAAGAACTTTCAAACAAAAACGTTCATTTTGGAGATTCCAATCATAATTGTCTAAAACAATCTGAGTCCTTCGAAGTCATAGGAAAAATAACCTTTCCCTTAGGCATCTGCGTCATTTTATTAAATGTTTTTATAGGTTTTCCAACAACGTCTCGTCCTTATCTCAAACGACATTTGTGTTTCTTAACAGTCGTTTAAATGTTCGAACGTAATGCGTGATTTACGCTAACAAATCCCGGTTATTGTGTAGAAACGGTCCCCTTCTAGTAAATCCCGCATGTCCACCGCCTGTTTCCCAGGGCGATGGAATTCCCTTCCTTGGAGAGTCCTCGAGGATGCCGGGGTTCGTCTGCGTGCAAACTTCCTTACCACGTAGTCAGCTATTCAAGAGGTCTAATACACAATCCGTAGGCTGTAGAAAAGCTAAAGATAGTGTAGTGTGATGGTGACCTGGCGTGAGCTAGGATGATTACTTCTCCTATTACAATAAATTCAAGGGGGAGAGTAGAAGGGGTGGCTTCCCCGGAAGTATGAGATTACGAGTGTGAAATTACGAACATAATGATACGTGCAAGGCGATAATTCTAAAGCATTGCCCGTTCACAAGGTTACGAGTACCCTGCTTGGACGGGTA
>CCAG010023967.1:0-24763 GCA_001077435.1 Glossina morsitans morsitans | reverse complement strand
TACTGCCAATAAGGACGTTGCAAGCAAATTGCAACGAGCATCTCGTGCAAGGTGTAAATTACGCTTTTGAACTCGAAAGTAATGAAAACAAACCTTGCCTGCCCCCTTCCATTACCACCTTTGAATTAATCAAAGGTTTTTTGGATTTTATAAAAGTTGCGACTTATCTTCGTGTGTATTGTCACCTTATTTGGGCTGCTCAATTCCCCGTGACGATTTTGTCAATGACAGCATTAACTTCTTCGAATATCACAACCAGTTGCTTACTATCAGTCAATATTTTAACAAAGAGTCTTTTGCATTAATCAATATTGCGATTATTGAAATTAATATGTTTGACGTCGATGGAACATTTTTATTGAAGCCGAAGAGAAACAGGAAGTTTTGGATCCTACCTCCATTGACAAGGAACGCATTAAAATGTAAATAGTTTTGTTAGTTAAAGAAATTGTTATTTTTGATATTCAGATTATCATAAGCGATAAGAAATAAATTCGATATTTTTTAATTAATGTAATCATATCTCATGTATTTTTAAATTTGTTCTACGAATCTATGCTCCTGTATTCAGGCTTCTCTTACAATTTTCTTACTAAAGGTGTTTCAACAAGACATTCGTAGTGTTTTTAATTAACCCAGAATGAATCGTTGTACGATTGTACGTTCGTGAACTACAACTGTTTCGAAATATGATTTGTGCACATTGACTAAGACGCTATGCGGCGTATTTAAATTTTACACTGTTATCATCTTGATGGCGCGCGAATTTCAACAATAAACAAAAGGGCGAATGAATTAAGCAAAACGGACTTTAAATTTTGAGCTCACTAGGAATAACTACATAATTAGTTAGCAGATTTTGCGATGTCTAGTAGGATGTTACCCTTTTTCTTTTTTTTTTTGTTTGGAATGACGAAGCCCTCGGTGACTGTCACTTACTTATACGTCTAACACAGTAATGGCCAGAAAGAAATAGGGAGGTACAGATAGGGAGTGCTCGCATTGTAGGAGCCGTGTCCCCGATTGGTAAGTGTTACAATTTTATCGATGGAGCACTGACTATAATTATAACAAGTGTAATTAAAACAAACAGCCATGCATAAAGTATGACCTAACGCATTGGCAATCGGCCGCGGATAAGTTAACTAGAGCTATTTGGCTATACGATATGCTTTTACCCTTTGGAAGTAACTATAAATCCCTTGTTTCAACTGGCAGTACAATCAAGTGTAAAGAAAAACAAAAATCCAATCAAATTCCGGTTTTTATACCCTACACCATTTGTGGTATATTAAGTTTGCACGGAACCGATTTAAGCTTATCTGTCTGTCTGTCCGTTTAGTATTCAACCTACAGGTCGCAATTTTTGAGATATTTTGATGAAATTTGGTACACCAACATATTTTGGGCCAAGAGTGAACACTCTTGGAAATGATTCGGATCGCACCACTTTTTCGACAACTTCTTTCCTTTTTTTGAAAAGTCTTTACATCAATAAATATATTAAGCAAAATAACGATATTTAATGCCGGGACGTGTTCCTCTATAGCGTTTTTACTTCTTTCCATTACATTGTATATTAGGTTTGCTCCTTCGCTTTAACATGAAATTGTGCCTTTTTGAACCTTTAAAAACACAAGTTTGCGTCAAATTTCGGGAGCGCAATACATCAAAAATATTGCGATTATAAGGCTACGTATAGGCAATCTGCGAAGCATATAGTGACGAACAGATAAATAAAAAGTGATTGGGAGAATGCAACAAGAGTTGTTTATTATTGTATGCAGATGATTATTGCATCTGGTGTGAATGGATAACAGGCTGTTGGTATGCTAATAAGCAAACGATTGTGTTATGCTTATCTGCTTTTTATACCCTATACCATTTGTGGTATATTCAGTTTGTGCGGATGTACGTAACACCAAACAGACTTGAGATTGACATCCGTTTCATTATACCAATCGATTCAAAACTAGAGCGTTACCTTTACATATAGTGGCTATGTCTCCAAAAATGCTGAATGCACAAAGCATTGAAGTCACCTGCAAGATGACATTTGTAAAGCTGTCTAGAAGGTCGGGTAAGCGGGTTATATAATCGCGTTACTTTTCGAAAAAAAACCATATGGGAATGGAATTTAGAAATAGCGTTTCATGCTTTAAAGCAACTTTGTTTGCCAAATCGCTATTTTGTATCAATTTCCGTCATAAAATAGTAAACTGATCTCATACAAGCCATTTTCAAGAGCTTTCTTCCTCGCACCAAAATACGCTAGTATGACGAATATATCATACATTGCGCCCTGTTGACCGGTAAAAGCATCACTCTCAAGCTCACTTACTTCTGTACTTTAACATAATCGAAGTAAAACCTCTGCTCCGCAATAGACACATCATGTGCAGCTACCTGGAAGCCAATTAGTGAATTAGTAAAACTAATTCATACCTTGTTTGCCTTTACAAATGGGATAATATATCGAAATAGCAAATAGCATGCTTTGTTTCGTTATACCTCTTTTTCAATTAATCTAGCAACATTTGCTTGTCAATTTGGTACTTCTGCCAAAATTTGACGACATTGATCTTCTATTCTTTTTTTACGAGCCAGACAATCTGCGAAGGAATTGAGACCAGCAGCCCTGAAAAATTGAGCAAGTCTTTTATTAGACTTCTCATTCTGTGAGCAAAAGAAATCTCTACACAACCCACTCTAACCTATATAAAAAATTCTACATAAAAAGTTCTTTGATTTTTCTTACTCACATATTTATATTATTCATATTTACGAGTTCTGTGAAATTAGTTTGTACCGATTCACAAATTTTTGATGATAGCTTTAGTGGCTCATTCACATGGATGCCTACTGTCAATTCCCTTCTTTATCAATTTTTAAAAACTTTTTACATATTTTAATATTTCACTATTAACACTTATTTTACAGATATTTATCTAAACTGTAACAAAATTTTACGTGAACAAGATGTGATTTGGACAACATAAATGTTTGAAAAACGCGGTATCAAATGGTGCCAAGTAGTTTAGTAATTTACACCCGAGGCTGAGAGTTTTTGATAAAACAATGTTCATCTTCATCATGTCTATAGGTAACCTTGAACTCTACCAACCTAACCAGGGTGGATGATTTATTTTAGATGGAGGAGTAAAAGTGAGATTAACAGGTAAGTTGACGAGCGCGTGTGCACGTTTTAGGCGTTGCAAAGTATTTCGAATGATGACGCCATTTCTGCCTAAAAGAAATCCCGCAGGAATATGAGTTTCACGATTTGTGTTGTCATGTATCATTTCTATGTAATAATCGAATTCGCTAGATTCGTTATTGAATTCGGTGATTATAGCTGCATTGGCTCCAGCTAATTCCACATTAATTGTCTTTGTTAGAAAGGAGCATTCCCTGCAAGAAAATTTCTAATTACTTTTTTTATACTTTGTGCTTAGTTTAAGTTAAATTACCCTCGGTCAATAAGGGCAACATTACCGCGTAACGCCATCCCACTTTATAACTTTTGTCACATGCTTCTGCAGGAATCGTGGGCACTAGTGCAACGCCTTCCATTCGTCGAGAAAACGACTGCTCCAAAGTCCTTAGTCTGGTCGCAACCGGTAAGTGTATTCAAGCGGGAATGGCTCCGTTATTTCAAAAAATACATCGCCTGCTATTATATCTTGTGTAGTAATAATATCATTAAGTAGAGGGTGATGACTATCGCCTGCGATACAATTACGTTAAGTAATAATTGATGAATTAATTGTTAAAACTACCGGGTAATTCCAAAATGAAATTCGAAAAGCATGGACTTGCCTAACAGACCAACGGCTAAATGCCCAAGCATTGTCACCACCACCGACGGCCATAGAATATTGTTGATATGGTCTTCGAGCATAGCTTTCACTTCTGCATTTTATTTATACTTTAGTATAAATTTACTTTAAATGATGAAATTCTTTGTCACACTTTTTTATCTGCAAAATACATTGTTCTTCTTTACGAAATTGACAACTTTAAAAAAGCAAAACTATTCCTCAGGAAATGAAACAGAAAGAGAGAAATGTAAATGTTGCCTATCGATAACTAGTCATTTCGTTGCAATTCCTTTCTAGCAATATTTTCAATTCAATTCTGGGCTGAGTGCTCAGAGATTACCTGCAGAGAAATTTAACAATTCTCACTTTTCCGGGAGAACAGTTTCTGCCACGCATTACTATTTTCTACATTTTTGAAACAAATTCTAATTAACAATCAGGTAATGAATGTGGCTGTTCCGTTTTAACAAATCATCTGTTAAATAATCTAAATGACTTAAGCTATTTCCTGTAGGGGTCTTAATGTAGGGTGGTATGTAAATGCTATATAACTGCATTGTGTATATTCACAAATCATAAACTACTCATCACAGCTCAATGTGAAAAGCTGATGTATCTGGCGATAGACGTTTCCTCTTTTTTTGATTTTTAAAATAAGTTTTTTACTGTTTTTTATTATTTCTATGAAAATTTGGTTCACCTTTCGCTTTTCATTTCTATCTGTAGCGTACTTTTCTGTGAAAAATTTGTAATTAGTGTCAACGTACTTTTTGACACTCTCGAAGTTTGTAATAAAATAATAAACATCTTAAAACAGACAAAGTACCAGTTTTTATTTACGAGATTAAAAATAATAAAATGTGTAAATTATGAACCAAAGTGAAGATTTTGTTTAACGTCAAAAACTGTAATTTAAAGAGCAGGTTCTCCAGAAAAATACCTTAATTATGAAGATTGTTACAAAAGTCCGATCAGCAATGACGTTGAATTTCTTGTTTTATAAGTAGGTTCGCAAAAAAATAATGCCATTGTATAAAGCAAGCAGTTCTTTTTCAATTATTGACTTTTTCTTTTCATGTCTGTTTAGTGATTCGGATTTTTATTGGTTTTTGGTGGAGGTCGCCAAATGATATTTGACAAAAAAACGTAAGGTTTTTCTTTTCTAGCCGATTTAAGTGGGTTGCAACTTCAGGAGGGGAAACGTTCGTAATAGTTACAGAAAGATACAAAGCGTCTTACATGGCTCGTGGCTTTGGGGATGGGATGATTCTTGATGACTTCAAAGTTTGATGTGGCTTGTTTCAGTCCTTCGGATTTGGTTAAGTATCCAAGGTTGTTATTGTGATTGCGTGAACTAGGGAATTATACTATTATGCATACAAAAAAAGGTTCTGTTTGTAAACTAGAAAAACCTATGCTAAGCATACATTGATAGAAGGGGTAGATAGTGTTTAGGGACCAAAAGGTAACTTTTTAAATTGGTTGAAGCTGCTGCTACTGGTTTGGACTCGTCGCCCACTTCAGTTTGATGGAAAGAGTTGGTCACGTCACGACTGCTAAAGCTTTTTGCTTTGCTTAATGGGTCCAACATCCTCTATTGTTGCTAACATAATCGCTATAATCGATGGCTATAATCGATGGGTAGTCTCAATTTTTTGCGTGAAGTACGCAATGGTGAGTTGTAATGGCTGACAGATTGCTCTATATGTTTGTCTTGAAGTAACTCTTTGGCTTGGTTATTAATTTCTTCAACTTGGAAATTTGGTTGTGTATGGTTTTGGTATACTAGTGTTTTGCCATGTAAATCTATAATTTGTTGTTAATTGTTTGTGTTCTAGGTGGAATAGTTTTTGGTATTTCTGTATAATTATAGTGAGTTCAAATTCTTCATTATTGGTTAGAGTGTTGAGGTGTTAAAGAGTTTGTTGACACGTTTTTTTGAATAATTTTTGCTGTTTTTATTTATTGCTATTAAATTACAGTTTTTGAGTAGTGTTGTTTCGATTCTTAGATTCTTAGGACTGCGTATCTTTTTGTACGGAGCAGTTTCATATATTTATTCTTGTTTGCTGGTATTATCGTTTTTGCTAGGTATGCACCACTTGTTACATCTCTATCTTACATATAGCGTTATTTTCCGATGTGTTTATTATGTTTGGAACTGTAATCTCTGACTGCGCGGGTATATGTTATACGGTATTGTCTACTATGAATGAATGGTTATTTCTTGTGTTTCTGTCAAGGGTGTTTGTTTGTGGTAGTCAATGTTGCAATGGAGTTTTTGAAGGAAGTCACGTTCTAGCATTTTATCGGTAGCTATCGAAGTGCCTTCTGGTGTCATTCAGCTACAGAATGCTTACAAATCAATGGGTGTTACGTGAATTTGGGAGAAAAAGAGCTACAGAATGCTTCACAATCAATGGGTGTTACGTGAATTTGATAGATGATGGATTATGTATCTGTTGGTTAACTCTCTTTTATTGGCAGGTTCTTATTTGGGAGCGAGTTACGTGCGGGTTACGTCATTCGAGATTTATTTCGAATATATATTGCGAAAATAAAGAGAAAATTTAAGGTTTGTTTGTTTACACTGATACAATCAATAACAATATCACATAAACGTAAATAAAAAGAAAATTATGTAAAATTTTTGATAAAATGAAATAAAGGAAAATTGTTTCATACAATTTACATAATTTCATAATTTGATTTCTTAAGAAAACTTTGAATCGTGAATTTTAACTTTGAATTTTAATATATATCTTTTTACTTTAATTTAAAAAACATATATTTATACATTAACATATGTATAAAGAATGTTTAATGTTTTAAAACGAATTGAAAGTCCATTCCATCTGTACTTACCTTTTCGGTTTATGAAATATTCTTCATGCTGTGCGGGCTAACCAAAAAATGTGGGTTCCATCTACGCGTTCAATAAATATTCAACAGGTATTACGAATATTCAATTCATCATTTGTTGTGTAACAACACGTCACAAGAACGTGAAAAACACGGCGAGAAGTTACTCGCACCAAGTATTTCTAAAAAGTTTTCAAAAGCCTCTTTTCACATTTGATACTTTTCCAAAAATCTATATATAGCACTATATGTGTTTTAATTTATATTGTTAACAAATATACAATATCATTTATTTACACATTTTCGAGTAACGTAAGAAGAGTTGATGCCTCCCGCACAACCGTTCTACGTTCACAAGATTCCTTTTCCGGCAATCGCGATATTCCTCTATTGCGTAATATGACGTAATATGAGGAAAAGAAGCAGTTCGGCCTGATGTATATATTTATTGATTATTTAATAACAATATTTTACTTACTTTTTTTTTGGTTTGCTTAGTAGAATGGGTTAGGCCTGTTGGTGATAAGACCAATAAATCCAGTAGAGTGATGACTTTTTATATGTTGATGTTTTGTGCTTTATTAATAATAGCGATAGTATATGATGACGTGTGGATAGGTTGACGATACCAAATTTTTTCGAAATCTTACATTATTATATTTATATTAAAAATAAATAATTAGTCAATTGAATCCGCCTGAGTGGCCGAGTAGGCAAGAGTCTCGACTGGCAACTCAATGGCCGTGGGTTCAAATCTCAAGTGCTGTAGAGTTTTTAATATAGCCGAAAGCTTTAGACGCCAGTGCTTTAAGACTTTAGTCTTAGAATTTATTCTCTGGCTAAATTCATAATAATAAAATTTATAATAATAAAATTGGTGAACAACTTTGCTCGGAATTTATATTGTTTTTAAGTTGTAGCTGTTTTTTCTTACAAATGCAACTCTACACAGCGAATACCAGCTCAACACAACCAATACTAACGCAAAGCGCGAGCTATTTTTCTTACACCTGCTTTGATAGTTATGAGAAAGCATGCCGTGCACCTCTGATGCGTACATATAGCAAAAAAAGTCGACACCCCAGAAATGAAACCTAGTTAACACTATACGAAATCAGTGCTCTGCCCTCTCTGTTGTAACGTGTCACGCCCTAATTTAATGTTTGTTGCTGCGGAGCATAGTGAATAAAATTGTTGTTTTGTTATGTCCATTAATCGAAAACGAACAGTTGTGTTTTCTGCAATTTGGCAATTTAGATGATGTCTCCATCTGTGTGAACTATGGATGTGAATGGTTTTTGGCAGAGAGTTATTGTGACCTCTACGTCATTTTGTAGTTCCAGTGATATTCTATGTATCGTACCGATTGGTTCCCGAAGAGTGTTGGAGGTCGACCACCTCCGGATATAAACAATTTCCATGGCTTGGTACCTTGTAAGTATTATTATTATTGTGATTCTTGTCCTGTAGTTATTATTTCAGTGGGGACAACTGGAATTGTGATGGGTTCAATCTGTTGATACGGTTCTTTGTGCAATTATTCCTAAGGTAGTTTTATAGTAGTTTTGTTGGACATGTGGGCTATATTACACAATGTCTTTTTGTGTGGTGTAAGTGGCTATTAGTTGTATTACTAAGATTGTTAAAATTCCGCCCTCACGAAAGGTTCAGGATGCGTCACGTCGTCTCTCGGGCCAACCAGACGTCCAAATTGGATTAGCATAGGTGCAATTCTCAAAGCTGAACTTCTGCAAAATTTACAAGTGACTATTACAAAAAGGGAAATAGCCGTTAATAAAAAATTAATTAGCAACACCAATCAACGATATATAGTATTTTGTCATGTCAGGAGCTGGGAATGTTTAGTTTTACTTTGGCCTGGCTAATCCAGATTACATGTTACAAAAAAAAAAAAAATATTTCAATAACATAATGCATCATTTGTCCATTTTCTGTTCTTCAATTATCCTATGTCCGTTAGTCAACATGTATATATCAGTTCGTCCGTCGAGTCGTTATCAGGTCCAGCATCATTTACCCAATACGCAAAACCTTTGTCACCACGTCGAAGCCATTGCCTTAATAAAAGGGACAAGAAGGCACTTATGTTCCCAAAACTTTATTTATAAACTGCAAACGCAACTGTGCGTACTGCTGCAGAACTGTAGGATTCCCAGATTGGCGAACAGCACCTCTAATCGTTCTTTTTTGACAGACGGGGACATTGCCACAATCTACATTGCAACGGTGCAATAAATTTTTTCGGCGCTAAAAATCAACTAATGGAATTAAATGTAGTAATATTCACCAGCAATGCAGAAAAGGCAATGAAAAAAATTTGTGAAAAAAGGAAGATTAAATTCCACTTCGTTCCACCAAGAGCCCCACATTTTGGGGTCTTTTGGGAAGCTACCATCAAGTCTGCCAAAAATCTATTTGTTCGTAGTGTTTGCGATGTTACATTAACATATGAAAAGTTAGAAACCGAATGGACATCAATAGGAGCTAAACTCACGATTACTTGCTTATTGATGAATGCAAGATGGTTTCACATTTGGGGACTGATTGCTGGATGCTATGGTCGCTTGAATAATTACACGCATTTCAATATCGAGGTAAGTAGACCGACGCGCGGAATACCGTGCGAGCAAGAAGTTCTCCAATGTCAACCAAATAGTTTATATCGAGTCACGCAACTTGTCGAAACGTGAATCATTTAAGTGCAAATCAACATTAAAGCCACGAAAGTATTAGATTTTCGTAGGAAATCAAGACTTCGTCTAACACCTGCAAAATATCGTCTAATTAGTTAGACCTATGTAGATTGTGTACACATAAAACATTCCGCGTTGTTGCCACTAATCTCAACGCAAAGGTGTTTAACCAAACGGTCATTTTCGGAGCTGAACACATTGTTATAGTATAAACACTTACTAATGTAGAAGGCGATGCCACCGTCTCTCTCGGTATAAGTTCTATCATAGAGAACAACATTCTAAACGCTAATTTCACAAAACTTGTTATCGATGTGCGACTTGAATTACGACTTAGTTATATAAACAACGTGAAATGATAAGCAAAGCAACAAATAATTAAAATACTCAAGCTTCAGCTTATTGAAGCTGCGCGCATTAAGATGACATAACTAAAATCATTTATGCGTTCCACTAACTATCTCCATATTAACACCACATCTATAGAGTTTTAATCAATCATCGTATCCAAATTTCTGTTTACCCAACTTAAATTTGTTAAAATATGCTGAGCATAATTTATTAAATGTAGGGATTAACGTCGATGTGTGTGTGTGTTTTTTTTTGTGAAGTGGAAAACCATCAGCAGGCACCGATCAGGGCAGTGCAAGACTTTAACCCGCTAAAAACCACTCCTCCTATTCCCTACTCTGTGGCACGTCCGTTTTGGTATACCTTCACAGGGAGGTTAGCCGTTTAGGCAGTACTTAAAAGCCTACGTTGACGCTCCTCTTGTCTTCGTTTTTTTCATAATATTTGCGGCAAACATTCCTATCGCATTCCATCTTTTCAGGTCGTGCAACATATTTGTCACAAGATTGTCGGGGAGAGGTGACACTCCAATTTTTGTCTGTAATCTCTGTCGTTCGTTATGGCGTTTCGGGCAGACAAAGAAAACATGTTCAGCGTCTTCGATGCACACACAAAAACTACAGAATGGGTCCTGCTCTATTTTAAACCTATTCAAATATGCTCTAAATGGGCCGCTAATTAGCTGTGTCAAATAGAAGTCCATCTCATCATGTTGCCTGTTCACCCAGGGCCGCAAATCGGGTATGGGCCGGTGCGTCCATCTTTCCTTACTCGCTCTGCTCCTGCCTTCCTATCAATCTTCCACCAGTCGCTGTTTTGCTCGCTGCTTAGCCGCTTCAGCCGACAATCTGTGAAATTCACTCCTATACATTCCTTCTTTGGCTCGCAAGTCTATTGGTATCATGCCTGCAATAACCAAAGCCGCATCTTTGGACACCGTCTGATATGCGACGCACACCCTTAGAGCGCATAGCCTGTATGCTGATTGAATGTCTCTCGTGTATGACGATTTGGGGAGAGCTTTTTTTCACACCGAAGAACCATACATTATTGTCGCAGTTACCACTTCTGCGACCATCTTTCTACAGCTTGCCTAGGGCCCCGCGTTTGTGTGCGTGTGTGTGTGTAAACAGATATCCCGAACTTCGCAGTCTTAGCATAATGGTTGAATTCTCTACGCTTATAGCACACAATAAAATCCGTACCGCACACATATTGGACGTTTCTCTCAAGCAACACACAATTTATCTTCCGCCAATATCCTAGGGAATGATGTCCAATCCGTCTCGACACACACTATGTTGGGTTTTACCCTGATTCGTAGATCTGTAAAATCTCACGACTCTTAGCGTGCTTTTATCCAAAATAGAATTCTGATTGCGTAACTCCGTTATTCATCATATTCCGTTATATATTCGGCATTGCAATCTCAATAACTGATTTAGCCCCTTCCTCTCATCGTCACCACAGCAAACAACAGCACCATCATTTATGCAGAGATTCTAAATTAGAAATCTTTAAACTCTTAGAATTCATATTGTTGTTTAGGTCAGCCTTAGGTTTATCATTTTTCCGGTTGTTTCTGGGCTTAATAATTAAAGAGGCTTCAGTTTTAATCACCGGATTTCTGACAATATCAGCAAATGTGGATTAGTTTGGATGCACACTTCCACTCACTTCCTCAATTATGTTATTCAGTTCGTTACCCAACGATCGTCTTGCGTTTTCACATTGTCACTTCGTCAATTATCTTGTGCAAGCTGCTCTTTAAGTGAATCGTTAACTTCACCAAAACTTTCGAGACTTTAGGCTCTTTCAATATGATCTTCCGTTTTTCATCAACATGGCGCTCCCAATTTTCTATCAGCTTGTTAACTTTTTCTTCACCCTTCTTGAAACCAATCTTCAACTGCAGCTTTCCACTCATTTTTATTTGCTACCAATCTAACTCTATAATTATTGACGGCGGTATTGATTTCTTTAAGGACTAGATCTACATTTTGAACATATGTTACCCAGTCAGGACACATGTGTCGCAAAAAACCACATTCGGGGAAAACCCTTCGGGCTCGCTACATTTGATATTCAGTCGGAAGCACATACATGTGACCCCCACAACTTCAAGCCCCTCAAGTACGAAACAAATGCGTATTAATGAAAGATCAAAATTGCAAGGCACAAGCACCGAACTTATTTGTTATTATATATTAAAAATACACAAAATAATCCTGAGCTTAAACAAACACATCCGATCGCAATCAGAGTTACCGCTTTTATCGCACAGTCCATATTGGTTCGACAATTACCTTCGTACCGTAATCTTTCACTTTTCAATCTCTTCGGGACCTCCCCCAAAATTTAAAGGTAGGGCAAGATATAGAATAGCTCAGGGCTCTACATCATTTCATGCGGTAAGAAAGTTTCGTCTGTTTAGAAAACTAAAGTGTCTATCTATTTTTATAATGGTTTTAATACGTGTATTTCTCAACTGTAACCATGTAGGGAGTGTTTGTTGGACACAAATTGATTAGTCCCGGAAAAATAGCATGTTGCTTAACAGGAGGACCATCGAAAGAGCCTCAAACCGCCGAACGAAATATCGAGGTAATCAAAATTCAAAGTTGGAAATACAACTTAAAAAAAAAAAGGGAACCGAGTGTTTTTTACAACAGCAATTGGCGAAATTCGCTAATTTACATGTAGTCATAAAATTTCGAAACACTATAATGTCATTAAGCACGACCGCAAATTTAAACCTTCGCAAGCTACACGCAGAAAAAACCCTCACCCATTTCATACCTGGAACCTCTAGCAGGACACATAGCTAACAGTCGGGAATCTTCCATTGTTTAAAAAGGAAGCTTGCGAGCTTATCCCGAGAAAATCATCCTAATCAGCCACCCGCGAAGAACGGAGGATACTTAAGAGGGAGAGAATATGTGATGCCAAGTGACTACCCGATATAATTTGTCCAAATAGCGTTCAGTAATTACTAATTATCTTATGGGAGGAACCTTTTATGTGCCGAGTTTACCCCAAGAGAGTACCTCACAAATGGTTTACTTTATGCTATATATATATAAAAATTATTAAAAACATAAGAGATTGGCGATGTCCTCCGTTCTATTTAATGTTGCTATTTAGTGTTTGTCGTCATTGTTATTTATTATATTATGGTCGTTAGTGTTTGATTGTTTTTTTCTATTTCCGTTTGCGTTTGGTTTCCTTCACCTGCAAATCGAATTTTAACTTTGGATGTCGTTGGGAGATATTAATTGATCTGTGCAATTCCTTGGCTTTTTTTTGGCGTATTTCACTTCTTTACCGCCTCGCATGTTCTTCTTCAGCTCTTGTTTTGGGTGGGCATGAGTGGTTTTACTTTGATGTTGTCTTACCTGGTACTCTTGTATTGAGATGGGCTTACGCAGGGGATGGGTATCGGTCTTTATTATGGAAGGGGTTGGTGCGTTCTTACTATTGGGACACGAACGTATTTAGGAGTAGGGCGGGACTTGACCATGGAGTTTCGGCAGCAGGATAATCAATGAGACAACGACAAAGTTTAATAATTTTGCCCAAAAAAAAATTATTCTGACAGTATAACTAAATAGCAGCTTTCTCAGGGCAAAATAGTAGCCTTCTAATCTGGCAGTATTAGAAAACACTAACCTTCTTGTTTGCCAGGATCGACTTCTAGTAAAGTTACAAAAATATTGCACTGGATTATTGATTGCAATAAATAAACGTTTTATTAAAGGCGTTATTCCAAATGAATAAAAATAGTATAAAAATTGTTTCGATTCCAAAGGCCGGAAAGAATCTTGACGAGTTGCACATAATCTCATAACTGATGGTTCTTTTGTGTATCAAAAATGAAAATCTACACAATATGTGTATAAATGATTTAATTTACACAATTTCAAGGGAAAACAAGTAGCAAAGTTGTATCCCATATCGCTGCTATTATTAAGAAAAAAATTAATCGCAATATCTACCATATTCATTTTAAAATTAACCCATTATGCAGATAATTTTTTGAGGAGTGTACAAAATAGTTTTAAACATTCTGTCTGTTTTGCGTTATGCGCAAAACCTCAAAAAAGTGGAAACAAACAATACTTAATCGCTTGTAACATTTTGTGGGCATGGCCGATTGCACGTGAAGAGTAGAGTGTTCCCTAAAGTGAATGTGAAAAATTTCAGCTCTTTGACTTTAATAATTTCCGAGTAACAAGCAAAAATCCAAAATATTTTGTTAAAAATAACGAAGTTGCGTTCAGTTTACGTTCCACCGATTTAGTCAATTTTCAATATCTTCACCGATTTAGTCAATTTTCAATATCTTCATTTTTGCGACCACGAGAGTGCCAACAGCAAACACCACACAGACAGACAGACAGGGCTAAATGAACTCAAAATTTTACGCTGATCACATATTTTGTAGGGTCACTGAAGCTTTCTTTTGGCTGTTACGCACATTGTGCAAAAAACCAAATGAGTATACCCCCAACCTAGAGTCATATCAGGTGAACTGCGAATCTCTGAGATGGCTTTGCTTCTGGCAACTAAAAAAATTCGGAAAGTCGAAATCATCAAACCGTCTTCTTTTCAGATGATAGTATCCAGGGCTTGTGAAGTATTCAGCAGCCGTACAAATTGTTATTTAAAATTTTATCGTATTTTCGACAAAGTCAAATCTATCCTCGTCTAAAGCCCCCTACAAAGTAAACGTAAAATAGATGTTAACTCTTTTGTCAACAGTTAGCACAAAAAAGAATTTTCCACAGTTGGGTCTTCGAGTTGCATGTCGGGAAGGATTTCAGTTATACCAAAATAATGAATTCACAATTTATGCCAATAATGGCTCAGTTTGGACAAGGAGTATCAGGTTACATGGTGGCTAAGTACCCGTCGGAACTACTTGGAAAATACATAATTCTGGAAGAGCTTTCCTTCAGTTTTACCGAACCTCTCGCCACCAGATACATTGTTCATCTTGCCATATCAGGAGTTATCAAAAGATTCGTAATTCGTGTTATCAAAAGATTTCTTCTGACAGCAGATTGGCTCCGACCCTAATTAAAAACAACATCTTCTCAGAATGCATGTATTTGAAATGCACAATATATTAACTTTATCTGATGTAGATGCGCGTAATGTAGTCTGGATTTAAGTCATTTCGTTTAATGAAAATGCTGATCTTTATGCTAATAAAGCTCGGGATGATGATGAAATTGTCTTAACCAAACATCCCCCCAAAGCCTTCTTTCTAATTCGAAACAAGATCATTCATGACTGGAAAGACAAGTATCGGGATATAGCAAGATCAAATGAAAACAGTATTTTCTACTCATTCACCCAACTCATTTTTTCATGACCTTTAAACCTCTTTTTAATGCCAATTTTACCACATAGGAGATTAAGGTGCTCAACAGAATTGTGTGCAACCAGACATATGAAAAATTTTCTTTAAAGATGGTTGGACGAGTGTCATCCGTTATGTCATGAGTATCACACAAAACAATCAGCTGAACCGACGATCAGGTTTTTATGTGCATTAAATTCAACAACACTGGCCATTTATTTGAAATTTTCGGTATCTATAATAACCTACATGAAATCTTTCGTGCTTGCAATATATCTCATCTTAAACAGCTAATTACCTTAATAAAAACTGCTGACTTCTCCTTTTAAGTTATCATAATTACAATTTAACTTTTTGTCCTGTCTAAGATTATTCTTAAAAAATTTTTATAATTCCATAAATCAATAATCCAAAGTATCCAAAACGCGATGGAACACAGTCAACAATTTTACGAAAATTGACAAATCCACCACACGTCCGTAAGACATGTTTCCAACGATTAGAGGGAAACGTAGTATCAAACCTATATGATCGACCCAAAGCACAAACTCAAATACCAAACTATTAAGCCTTAAGTTATAGTTAAGCCGATCTATGTGTTACGCCCGGCAGTAATGTAATTGCGCGCGAAACGAATAAAAGATAGGATTTATAAGGCGTTTGCATAAAATATTGCTTATTTTTTGACTTGGAAAATGCATTTATTGAGAAAAATTCGTACAATCATCAAAATAACTTCTATCATTTTATTCAGAATAGTTTCTATCATTTTCTACAATATTTTTGACATGATAAAAGAATTTATATTGGTTTGGCAACGATCCAACCACCGACGCATTTTCGCACTTCTTCAAGTTTGAGAGCCCGCGTGCCAGCCAAGCCACGCTGCATCGATCTGTAATCAGGAACTGTCATGTCTGGTGAGTACGGTGGGTGTGCAGAGCTGCCCATTTGAGCTGCAGCAGTGTATCCTTGATAACCCTTGCAACAAATGGCCAAAAGACATTCTCAGTCAATTTGCGAGGTAACCAATTTTTCTTCTTTTGGACCTCTCCCGTCGCATGCAAACGCCCAGAAACAGTTGATTCGTCAACTGCTAAGTTGTTCGAGAGTTCTTCGAGAGTTTGTGCTATGTTTTCGGCCAATAACTCTTGCAATTCATGGTCCTTGAATTTTTTTTGGTCCTGAAGGCTGTCATTGACATCAAAATCACTACGTTTAAACCGTTGAAAACAAAACCGATAATTGGGATATGATCGAGAGGCATCAACACAAGCTTCTGAACGTGTTTGGTATTTTCCATTTCATTATCATTTTAATACTAGAAGTCGCTGATCACAATTTTTACAAACACCTAATATTGTAGACAAACGAACTGAAGAAAATGTGTTGATGAAAGAAACAAGGAAGACCTACAGATTTTACCTCCGACAGTTTGCTTAGACTGATATGTGGTGAGGAAAGGGAGAAAGAAAGATTGATGTGTGCTTTAATTTAACTCTATTGGACAATGCCGGTTGATTAGAACTTAGTGCCAGACAAATATTTTTACTATATTATGCATTTTCATTTTCGTAAAAAATGAACACGTGCGAATAATAGAAAGTGCAAAAAATTTAAAAAGTACTTAAATAATTTTGTCGCCGACTGCGGATAAGACAGAACACATTTGCTATTAACGCATTGCTTCACGTAAACTCAGATTATACAGTCAAAGGATTAATTACCGCGGCAGCGCTATAGCCACCAAGCGACGTAAAAAGTGCCATTAAGTAACAGGCGCTACTGTGCTAGGAAATTGAAAGTAAAGTTAAAGAAAGCGGTTCTCTTCGCAGGAATCTAATAAATAAAGTGAGCAACAATAGAAACGCCAGTAAGAATAAAATTAGCTACAAGTCATCATAGAAGTAATAAGAACAATTTACGAAGCTACATGCCGGAAATAAATGCTCTGTAGTATTTGTAAACATCTTTAAAATAATAGCACTTTCTTCTTGAAGACGGTTTTAAGAGTGACTATGTCTACGCTGTAGTCGATCCTACAGGGTAAGTCTTTCAAAGAATCAAGTTCAAAACAGTTATCGCAGTTTTTATCGTTTTTAGGTGAAAAACTGACAGGTTTTATGTAGAATCAACTTGTTATATAGAAATTCTTTGACACCGAATCACAATTTAATGCGAAGTGTACGTACTAACGTTTGCTTCCATAACTCCCAAAGCTTATTTAAACGCTTAAACGACGTCAAAGGAAAGACTATTAATAAAAATGGGCTTCGTCTTTTTCGTAGAATATGCCAATATGGTAAGATTTACTATATTAGATTAGAGGAATGCACCGACATATTAGATCGTCTGCAAAATAAAATGGGTATTATGGTTTGTGCCAAAGCGGAGCACTTATTCAAGGCTGAATTGTGTAATGGAATTACACAGCATAAGTATATTGTTAAAAACATAAAATACCGCGATTCCGCTTGCCCTGAAAGAAAATTGAGAGAAAATTCAGTTGGGACTATAAATGCAATAGTACACAGTAATGACGAAATACAAAAATGTTATATCCTAATTCGCCTTTAATGTTTGTCGCATGCAGGTGGACAATGCAAAGGATGGTAAACGATGAGAGCCTTTTCTCCATTCTATATAAAGATGCAGCGACTCAAATCGATTGGGCATTTTCAATTGTAAGCTTACGGGGACAGAATTAACGTTTAAAATAGTAGTTTAACCTTGCAATATATTTTTATATGTTCATAATGAAATCTAAATGACGATACTGATTTCCATGAGCTCGTACTTTAATATTGGAGTACAGAAGTATTTTTGGTACAATTATCTTTATACATTAATCAAGCAGCGTTATAATATGTGTTATTTGTCGCGGATGTTTAAAAAACAAGCTGTTCATTCAAAAAACAGAACCGACTTTAAGTACTTTAGGGGTTAGGTGTAGACTTGCACAATGTACAATGCTCCCCAAGTTACATAAAATATTTTTTTAAATAAAATTATTTTAGTGAACTAAAAGGTGGAAGATGGATTTTATTTCAGTCACATTTATATGACTATAAACAGGAGCTTCGAGAGGCTTAAGATTTTAATGCGCAAGAAATTGGGGTGTCCTTAATGCCGCAAGTTTTTATATATTTAAAAAAAACCTCTTTATATATTGTTAATCTTATTTGAAACCCATATCGACGCGAAAGTGAAGAATAAAATTAAACCATCGCGTCGTCACTCCCGCAACGTTTCATTTAAAATTAACACACTGAGTTTCTCATACATTACTCTCCAATTCTTTTATTTAATCTTCAATGTATTGTGCTGCTACGAAAAAACGAATCTGCCACGTTGTGGTCCACCATTTTTATATTGGAAATAACAAGTTTTAAACAGATAATATACCTACAGGTGTGGAAAGTATAAGTTGTATCCAACATTCATTCTAGCTTACCGTATAATTAATTTAAAAAAAGAAAAGGTCACCCACAAGTGTACGTAAGGCGTGGACTATTTTTTCATTTTAAAATTGGAAAGCAGGATCCTCCATAAAGCAAATTTAAAAACTTTCAATCTTGCATTTTTCATATACTGTGAATAACAAACAACTTACAAACTTTTGCTTAGAAAAACGACGTTACTGCATGTATTACTGTGGGCATTGCTTCAATCAATTTGTCCATTTTCAACACCAAGCTGCACGCAAGAACTTCCAAGTCTTATTTTTTCCGACCGGGAGAGTGTCAACACCATACAGCTCTCAGACATAAGGACATAGCTAGATCGACTTTTTAAAATTCAAAGATTTGTATCTGAGGAACATTATATTAATAAAACATTTCATTTTATTAAAATTACTAATTATCTTCTTCAGACTTCATCAAATTTATTTTTTTGGTCTAAGTGAGTGGTAATAATTTCTACTAAAATTGTCTGCGTTTTATTTAAAAAACGCACGAATTTCTGCGTTTCTTTAATATGCCCTGTGCTTTTTATAGTCACTACAGGTGAATCTATGCAATTTTCAACTGTTACGGTTGGGAAAGAAAGTGTAATAGCAAAAATATACTTGCAAAACCTAAACTAAAAGTTTGATGTCTATTTATTATCAACAAAAGCTCAGCCTAAATATTCTTCGGTTTTGATAGCACGTCAAACATCATTCTTTGCTTTTCTTTCAATATAATTCAATTTTACTACAAAGTAAAAAAATAGTTATGAATTAAACTTTTCATCAGCTTTTAAAAAAATCATATAAATTAAAAAGTACATCTGCTAATTCTAATTAATTCTCCTTATTTCTGGCGGTACGTAATCTTCATCTATAGAACGGGGTTTTTTCTTTTTACCAAACCATCTTTTTGGATAAAACACTCTTTTGTTGTAGATTTGCAATTCGATATGATCTTCTCGATCGAAATACCATAAATGTTCTTCCTTTGTGGATATTTCATTTAAAACTTTCCCTATGTGCATTTTACGCTCTTTCTCATTACTTTCTTTCTGCACAGTTTGCCTTGCGATCTCACATTTTTCTTGCCACAAGCGAAATACTTCTTGTTGGCATTTAATAATAGAAGGTTCTTCTTTAACAAGCAGTTCCTTGAGTAACATGTCCAAATCGTGTTCAAAGCTCTGCTTTTGAACACGCTGATCGAAACTCTTGTTGAACTTATGGTAAAATTCCTGATTGTGCTTCTTTAGGAATTCCAAGCAAATTATATAAACATCCTCATATAATCGATACGATTTGTTTTCCAAAATTTTCTCTAAATCAGTAAAACGTTTACTTAAGACTAGCCCTAAAATGGAGACGCTTTCCAGCGTTAGATCGGAGAAACAATGTTTATCTATTTTCAGCAACGCTTTGCCCATCTCGGCATGTTTGTCGATTATTAATGGACTACGTAAGAATTTTACTCGTACCCTTTCCTGAATAAACAAACAAAATGTTAGGAACAAATTTTTCATTGGGATTATTTTCATGTAATACCTTTTTACCGGAAGAGCTTTCAAGCTCTCGTTGATGCACTTCTTCAAAAGTATGTGTCAACTCCATAAAGCAGGATTTTACGCAAAAAGCTCCCACGAAACTACTGTCCAATCCATCATGTATTATTAATTTTAAAACCAACGGCAAACTCAGTTTATATTCCTTCTCCTCATATAAGGATTGCAAAACTGCAAAGCCGGTGAAGTTGTTCAAAAATATGCCATACTGCAAGCGATCTGTTAATATCGCTACTAGTTCTTCCAAACTGCAATTCTCTAGAAGGTAACGTACGGCAGCAAATTGAGTCGACTCCAGGGTTTTATTCGCCAGCTTACTTTCTCTTAAGCGGGACAGTAAATCTAATATGGCGGAACGCCGATCATCATATTGGCTTAAATTGTTTAAGAAAAAATCAAGGTTGAATTCGTTTATATTTTTCCTGAGGTAAGCCAATTGGAACTGTGATGGGTTAAGCACATTGGTATTATCTAAACGTGTATGAAAGACTTTTCTCAATTCATTAGATATACATCTACTTGATAATTTTATACAATTGACATTTGAAAGAAACCTCGATCGGATTATTAACATTCTACAGCTTATTATTTAGACCGACTTTTTTTGCAGATAAATGTTAACAAAATAAAATTCCAGCAGGTAAGGAACTATGTTGTAGTCTTAACTTAAACTATATATATATATATATATAACACTGTAAAGCCCGAAATATTACATTTATTATTATGTCAATTGAAATATCACATAAGCAACGGTAACACACAAAGCATTCGCTTGAACGGGCAAGTCACAATCTGATTTATTTCACCAAAACTTATCTTTAAGGTTACTCGAACACTTCTTCAATTAACAACTCCACTTATATAATAAACTAGTCAATTCTGCAGTGTTGCCAAACTGCATGTTTTCTTGCGCGCAGTTTGTTAAGTTGGTAACTATATCTTAGTATTTTATGTCACATGTTCACCAAGCATATAAAAAAAAAACAATGCGTTTGAGGACACAAATTGCGTATGCTTAACAAGACGGACCAACAAATTTCGTTTCAATATATCAACTTGGTAGTGCAAATAAACGAGAATTTTATATCTACCACGAGCGAAAGATTAGTGTACTAATTACTTATGGTGGAAGCTATGTTTCAATTTTGGTTTTAGGTTTCTTCCTTTACAACAGCTGCGAGATAAGCTGACTTATAATTAAAGAAAAAACAGCTGTAAACGGATTACAAAAAAAGTTCCAGCCAAAATGGTTTAGTTACAAATAGCTGCACCAAAATGAAAAATCTTAAATGATTAAATTTTAAAGAGAAAAAATTTAATATAAAATACGAAGCTTTCTTTATAAAACGATTTGTGACATAAGACCAACTTTTGAGTTGCAATTCACTTTAAAACATCCGATTGTACCGCATCAGTGTCAAGCATTTGAAGTAAAAATTTTCATCCGTACACATCTGAATTTTGGAAAAGTAGGTACACGAAGGGAGATCATTAATGTATGCAATAAATAACATAGGGCTCAAGTGACTCACGAGAGGAACACCCGATGAAACTCGGATTTCACGCGAGAAAGTCGAGTTAAATAGCACTCATTGCGTACGACCAGAACGCAGAATAGCATTGTAATGGATTCTAGAAAATTAAATGTGGTAATAATTGATGATCAATTTCCAGTTCCAAACACAGACTTAATATTAAACAAACTAATTTCGCAACTATAGATTTAGCCAAATGGTATCATCAAGTACGAATCAGAGAACAATTACATGGATTGTACGAATTTATTAGAATTCGGATTAAAACGTGCGCCGGCAACATTCCAAAGCCTAATGAAGACTTGACATTGACGATATTTTGATCTTTAGTACATCTCTCTAATAACATGTAAGAGTAACAACGGACATATTCATAGTACCTGAACAAACAAATTTGAAAATTGAAATCGTCAAATGTAAGTTTATGAAAAAAGAAAAAGATTTTTGGGGCACAATTTATGAAAAAAGGGTTGAAACCAAATCCAAATAAAATTAAATTTATCCACTATTAGAAATGTCAACAACTGAAAAACAAATTAAAAGATTTTTAAAACAATAGCGTGGACGTCATTCAGAAAAAACAGGAAGATTTAAACTGTAATGACATAAATTTTTCATCAAATTCTAAGAACGAGATGGAATCGAACGTGCTAAACAATATAGAAGAATGCGATGTATCGTTTCATTCGAGAAAAGAAAATCTGCATGACCATTTCCATATATAAAAGGGAAAATAGTAAATAAATATAAAACTCGAATCATATTGTAAAATAACAAAAATGAAGAAATTAAAATTACTAAAGTCTGTAGCTGAAAATAATTTTGGCCAATTGGGTGAAACGGTTAGAAAGTGTATTACGAAAAATAAAATAGAGATATGTTCGGAATTACCCAAACACAATCATAATATCGTCCAGCAGATATTGTTCTCTAATGACAGCCAAATAAAATTTTTAAATGCACAGTTAGAGCCCAATATATTGAAATCAAAGGAAAAGCTATTCAACAAGTAACTCTATATCAAATTAGAAAAGTGTACATTCAGGTATGAAAGAAACAAATAATAAATAAAACGTAAAATATATTATCCAAAATTAACGGAATTAATCCAATTAATCTAATCGATCAGTGCAATATATGTAAGTGTGAGGGGAATCCTATTAAATTGAAATTTGAAATTTTTTTAAAATTCTAGAAACATGTACTATTAAAGAATTCCCCTTTTTGACAGTAATAGATAAATTACCAATATTTGAAGCAGCTCAACAAGTAAATGATAGGATTTAATTGAACAACTAGAAGATCTTGCTAAAGCTAATAGTCATACAGGGAATGCTAATATTGAACGCTTGCATGCTACAGTAGCTGAACAATTCAAGTCAATGAATGAAACTAATAAAGATGTGCCTATAAAACAGTATATACAGAAACCATTTAGAAACTAGCATGATGGATATCATTCTATTATTAAATGTACTTCGAACGATGCTCAAAAAGAAAAGTAGATGCAAGTAAGATAAAAAAGAATCCAGAAAAACAAAAAGAAAATAATAGATACGTTTAATAAGAACAGAGAAGATTGTGCAAAGGAATTACAAGAACGATATATAAAAAATTATAAACCTCTTGGACATAAAAAATGATCAAAATATAAAAAGACAAAATTAGAAAGAGTACATCCTTGTAACATTAAACGACCGCAATGTATTATTTAGAGCTGTGGCTACACTTTGTTCCGCCTGGCTAGCCCAGCTACATTTGCAAAATAAATTATAAATAATTTAAACTTATCGGGATAACTAATGGCGTGACGTCGCATAACAGTCCTACGGCCCGTCGGTATTGTTCTCCTGTCCGTTAGTCTGCGTATATGTATTTGTCGGCCTGTTGAGTCACCGCCCGTGGTTACACCTACACACACACACACACTCACTCACTTGCTTACCACATCTTTACGAAGCCTTGTCTTCTTTTACTCAGAGAATATCTTTCAACTTGTTTTTATATTTTTACGTTACGCTACTATTATTTATTATTTTTACAATATAAGAAAAGCATAAAATGTTCATAATATAAAAAAAGTGAAATAAAAAGAAATAAAAGCAAATTAATTTATCTTTTCATATAAGAAAATAATAGAAAATCTTCAATATTTTCTCCTCTTCCTCCTTTCAATTGGCATTTGAGTATGTTTTAATTTCTTTCACATTAGGTATACCGTTTATGAATTTATATACATTCCTTGTACGATTACTTTTTTTCTTTGGTTTTGCTTGGGTTGCTTAAAACCGTATATTTTTAGATTTAGAGTATAGTTTGTTCATCAAATCACAATTGGTCATTTGTAGAATTATTTCACTTTACTTAGGCCTAATTTCATTTTTCAATATTTCTTATATGCACAACACTATAAAAACATCCTTTGAATGTTAAACCAACCTATCCAAAAGACGTAAATATTAAAAATTTGAAACTTTTCATAGGAGTCTGACTGGGACTTAACAACCTTACCCACAACCATCTTTTGGATAAGAAGAAAAATAAGAAGGACAGCAACGTCGTCTTTATGGCAGTTTAACTTCAACTTTAACTCCTCCCCTAAATGGCTGTAGTAATAATAAAATAAATAAAAATAAATGCCCACTTTTGGCACGAATCGATTACATTTCTTCTTAAAACACCCAGCAAAAATAATATACTTTAATTATATAACTTTTGGTATAACCGCGATATTCTAAATTTAACATAATTCTATCGTTTGTACGTTACATAAGTACATTACTATCTATAACATGCAAACTTTGTAATATATATTTATCCTTATCCTATATGTATGCATATATGTATATATATATATATATATATATATATGTATATGTATATGTATATTTATTTATTTTATTTATTCACTCACATCATACTCAAATAAAATAAATTGCCTCTTAGAAGTAAATCTTGCACTAATTATTATTAAAAACTAGTATAAAGTCTATAAAGAGATCTAAAGAAATGAAAAAAAAAATAACACAATAATTGAAATAATAAATCATGAAGGGTGTGAAGTTATATTTAAATATAACTAGCAAAGACACAAACCAAAAA
>CCAG010023961.1:0-15370 GCA_001077435.1 Glossina morsitans morsitans | reverse complement strand
AAAAAAAAAAAAAAAAAAAAAAAAAAAACAAAAAACAACGACTTTTATTTCAAGCTAATGTTTATGAGATTTTGTGTTTGTTTCTTTGTTCCTTTGTTAATAAAAGAGAAATATAGGGATTTTTGTATTAGTTGAGTGTATGTTTTGTGACTCAGGACAAATTAAAAAAGGCACATTATTGATTACTATAAAATAACGCTTAATAAATGCGTTCTTATTTGTTGCTGTGTTCTTGTTTGGGTTCAAGGCCGGGATTTACTGTATAATCGTTTATAATTATTTATTGATTTTTTTTATTTATTTTTTTTTTTTTAAGTTACATTCTTTACAATTCCTATTTAGCACTTAAATTTTTTTTTTGTCTCTATTTTTTGTTTTTAATGCCCACCCACCATCATATTATTCCGTTTTCCGTTATTCCGTAAGATCTTGAAATAAGCATCGAAGATTTGTAGAATGATCGTATACTCTTTTCTTCAGATTCCAATATTCTTAGTCGATTCAATACGTAGACGCAGATGTACATAGCTCTCTATCTCTCTCTCTCCCTCTCTCTCTCTCTCTCTATCTCTCTCTCTCTAGAAAGCTGTGAAAGAAAGCTCCACTGTATCCGTAAGGCAGTTGACCAAATTGATGAGATGGTAAACAGGGAGGTGTTACTAACATAATAGCTAAAATATTAATTGATCCGCGGACCAATTTAGGAATATCACGCTTTTTGCTCATTGATAGCTTACAGTGTATAACAGATCGAAACGGTTTTATTGGAAGTATACCGTGAAAATCGTATCCATATGACAGTGGACAGACACGTCTTGTATGTGCAATTTTGGTTTGTTTATTTGCTTAAGCTGGTGGGTATTTAAAATTCGCTTCGCACTAATGACGAATTTCTCATTTTAATGAATCATTAACGATTTTAAAATATTTGAAAGAATATTTAAAAAATAAAGTCGTTGAACATGCCGACTTTAACTTTTACCCTGCACCACTTTTATACTTAGTGCTAGAAGAACCGAGTACGTGAACTTGAGTCCGCAACTTTCGGGCTTAAAAAGCGTGTAATATTTCAAAAAATTTTCACGACTTCTACTTACATAAAAGGACCTTAATATATCTATACTTTTTTTTTTGTTTTTTTCTACAACGTCTAGCTTTCGAGGTATCGATGGCATACATGTAGTTCTGCCAATGTGAGTCAATTGGAAGAACAATAATAAATAGAAGAAGAAACCGACAGTTAGTTTTTCAACTTTCGAAAAAAAATTTTAATCCAGATATTCGTTAGAACGATCTTTCGATCAGCTTGCTATCATGCTCACAGTTAACGGTTAAATAGTTTACTTTGCCTGTAAATCCCGTTCCAGGTTCATGGAATAATGTAAGGTACTATCTTTCATGCTCTTTTTGATGTTAATTTAAAACGTAAAATGAACACTACTACCTTACCATCCTACAATTATTCATACCACGATATTTCAATATAAGGCGTTGTAAGGGAAGTGGTCGAAAAAGTGATCCAATTCGAACCATTTTCAATAGCGGTCGTCGTTGGGCCAAAATGTATGAGTGTACCATACTTGATCAATATATTTTAAAAACTGCGGCTTTTAGGTTGAATACAAGAAAACAAAACGGACAGATGGATAGACAAGCTATCGACCGCTATAATAAGAGGTAAGTCTATCTCAAGTCCTTCTGTGTGGTACATACATTCGCACAAATTTAATATACCAATAGTGCCACAAGTGGTGTAGATGTAGGATGTAATAAATAATTCGGCCGAGACCGAATCTGTTATAACCATCGGCTGTTTCATAAAAAAGAAAACGCAAAACAATCTGAAATTTTGATACCCTATCTTATTATTGGATTGGCTTGACTGTTTTTTGTGCAGATATTATGGGATCATCCCCAGAATACATACTCGCATCGCTCGATCTATTTCGCGATATGGGTAATAAGTAGAAAATTCAATTTTTTGCTTTTAAAAATAGAGAATTTTCCAATTTGTTTTTTACTGTGAGCGTGCTCTTTGGCCGATTTCGCCGTGTACAAGAACTTCTAGCATTTTTGGCAAATTTGAAGCCGATGTCGTAATTTTTGTCACCGGAACAATATTTAACATACGATGATGACGCAGAGGGATGGGTAGACAGATGGCCAATTCGGAATTTAATAGGGCGATGGAGGATTTCTGAAGACATTTTCAAAGTCTTATAAACTGTTACGTATTTTGTTAATTACGATCTTTCTTTTACGATCAAGACCTTACTTATGCTGAGAAACAAAAAAATTTATATATATATATTTTTTTTGTATATTACGAATGAAAGGATAAATCTGGTCTATCCCTATTTCTAATAGTCAAGGTGTTTATGAAAATATAAACATCTCTCATATCATATATCAGGTGGTGAAGAGTAAAAAGTCAACCTTTAATCGTTTTTTTTTACTGTCTAATTAAATTGCAGGAGCAATAAAAAAAAAATAAAAATATTTTTTCTTCTTATTTTTCAAATTTAACGGATATAACAAACTACAATTTTAACATTCCTAATCCTTAAGGTGGCAAGAAAAAAAAAAATTATTAACAGTTTAAAAAACATTTTTTCTTTTTTTACTTTTAATACTTTAAATTACATGTATAAGGGATGAAATACTAAGGAAAAGAAATGATTTGTTTTTACTTTTTATTAAAATTAATCTTCTTTCATTCTTTTTTTTTTTTCCATAGCAGCTCTTCTAGACTAAAATTTTACGAATTTCCTTTTTTCTGGCGAGAAATTAAATAAAAAAAAAAGAGTAATTTTTTTAAAGAGAATTTTGTTGTTATTGTATTTTGTTTTGTTTTTTTTTTATGAATTTTACTCATCGTTGTGGTTAGAAAAAAAAAAAAAAATTATTTAATAACATTGATAATACACAATTTATATGATTTTCTTTTTAATATATAAGAAATTTAGCTAAGATTTCTTTTTTGCTTGTGTTTACGTAATTATTACTTTTATTACGTTTTCTTTTTTATTTCTTTTTATTTACGCTTCTACGTATAAATCGAGGGTTTTTATTAAAACTAAAACTAGTGTTAATTATGCATATATATATATATATATATATGTAAGATATATAATATATTGTCAGAAACGATAAGTGTATAAAAATAAGAAATACAAATGAAGTAAAACATCTTTTGTTTATAAATATTTGACTGACTGATGTACCTACGCAATTGTCATAAATATATAGGAAGTTTATTTTATATATGTAGTAGTTAATATCTTGAGAACTTTTTACATAATTCTTTTATTGATCGTGTTATGCTCAAATAAGATAATAACTTTAAAACCATTAAAAATCCGTCTGAAATAAGGGAAGAGAGAGAGAGAGAGAGAGAGACAGAGAGAGAGAGAGAGAGACAGTGAGAGAGAAAAAATGAACGAATGAGGTTCGAGTTTAAGGGGATAAACGATACGAAATTATTAAATTATTATATAACTAAATCTAGCATAACAAGATTTTTGTGTTTTGTTTTTTTGTTTCGTTTTTTTTGTTTTTATATATAATTTCTAGAATAACTAGAAATCGCTTAAGAGAAGTAAATTATTATTTTCTTTTCTGTGTTGCGTATTCAAAGGTTTGCGTTTTATTTTTTTTATTATTATTATTATTACTATTATTATTTTGAAATCTTCTTCATTTACTTGTTTTTTTTTTATTATTTTTATTTGTAACCATTTGCCACTATCTTTAAGGCTTTAAATATTAGGCTCTACGTCTCCTTTACTCTGTGTATTTATTTATTAACTCTTTGTGTGTGTGTGTGTGTGTGTGTGTGTGTGTGTGTGTGTGTATGTGCATTTTTGTTTATATGTTTCTATTTGTGTAATTCTTATAGCCGGGTTAGTTTTTTAATATTTAGTTTTTACCCAGCACCCAACAATACTTATAGGAAACTGCAAACAGAGTACGTTGTTTCATTTTTTTCTAGTACTTTTTTTTTTTTCTTTTTTTCTTATTATGTCCCACCTTAGAGCGGTATTCGAGAGATTTATCAACAAATTATTAAATCAATATTAATAATATTAATAAAAACATTGTTAAGTTAAAAGGGGGTGGGAAAGGAAGGGTTGATTGACTAAGATCAAATAATTTAACAACAAATGCCGTCATCACAAAACGTTGACGTTATAAATATGTATGTATATGTTGTAAATTTTTTTTCTTTTTGTTTTTCTTTATCTACATTTAGTATTTCGTAATTTGAAACGTTCTTTTTTTTCATTGTTTTGTTTGGTTTTTTTTGTTTTTTTTTGTTTTTTTTTGTTTTTGTTCTTGGATAATTATTTTTACCAAATAGCTCCGAGAATGACGAAATAGGGGAAAAAATTTAATGATTAGTTATAAGTGGTAGTAGATAGAGAGAGAAAGAGAAAGAGAGAGGGCGAGAGAATAATGATAGGGAACGACAAGAAGAAAAATGTATGTTTTATGGAAATAGTTACTAGCGCGATTGTTCGATTTACTAATGCTAATGATGGGGTGTTTGATGATGTATCGTTGATCGCGAGACTGGTCGACAACGTACTCGAGGTGGCAGTGTCCAAGTCGTAGTGGCGGTTGGTCATAGATATTCCTTGAATGGCACCCAAATAGTTGGACCAGATTGTGACCAAATCATGATTTTAACTTTGCTATAGATTTCTTCGATTGTATCACCTTGTACAACACCTTAAATTAATCACGAAAAAAAAAAAATTATTAAACAAAGCGATAAATATTAAATAAATCTATATTATTTTATTTATTGCAAAAATAATTCCTGATAAAATTTTATACAACAAGTAAAAAGCCTTATAATCATTCTACTGTTATCCATATAACGAGTTTTCAAAATAAGGCGGCACATCAGATTCGGTCTCCGACCGGACTCATTTTCAATAGCGTTCATCATTCGATCGAAACCTGTCTGTGTACCAGATCTTATCGAAATATCTCAAAAATGACGACCTCGGAGTAAAAACACAAGAAAAACAGAGCGGACAGACGGACAGGCAAGCTTAAATCGATTGAGAAAATCATATTAAATCAATCGATATAATAAAAGATGAGCCTATCTTGAGCCTTTCTGTATGTCGTATAAATTGTCGCATACCAACTCAATTTTAAGAGATTATGTAAGGATACATAAGCTACATAAGCCGTCATTTGATGGCTTGTTTCTAAAGCTAGTAAAGCAGTTACTCTCGTAAAAACTCTTCGATTTTTCATTCCCGAAATGAGAAATGCAGAATTTTCACTACGATAAAGATACAAAAGCTGCGCGGCAAGGTAAAGTTGCTTGTTTTACTTATGAGCATACACGCCTACAGACAACAGCGACAGTCGAAACAGCTTGAAGATCAAAATCCGGCAAAGTCGATTGCTTTCATATATTAGGTGCCTGCGTTAATTTTAGTCACCGACTTCTACGAGGAAAAATGATAAAGTAATGGGAAATACTAGTGTACATAACAGTTAATAAATCGAAGATTTTGACCTTCCTCTCCCTAACATAACCGTTTTCACTTTAGTATTGTTGTGATATTCAGTGTATACAGGCGCTAATCATGGAACGCTCGAAATTTCATTTTCGACATGCATGCACTTTTGTTGTTTGATTTTAAAGAAATCTGCAGTCAAAGCTCATCAAACACTTTTAGAAGCTTGTCGTGATGCTGCTCCATCATACTCCAATTGTCCATCTTGATTGTAAAACGCCCTGAAGAAACAACAAAATCCAAAGACAATGAATTGCAAGACTTATTGGACGAAAACTCAGCTTGGGCTCTCTAAGAACAGCTTAGAATTCAATGACTCAAGTGTTTCTAAACGTTCACATACGATGGGAAAGAAATTGACTAAAAATATCATTTCGAACCGTTTCAAAATCTCGATTTCTTGGCTTGCCAGGAAAAGAGAAAAAGATTTCTTATTTCGCGCTATGACTGACGGTGAAAAGTGAATCTATTACGACAATCCCAAGCGCACAAAATCATGGGTTAGTCCTGCAAAGCCATTCACATCGACGCCGAAGCGGAATATTCATGGCCATAAAGTTTTACTGTGCATATGGAGGAATCAGCAAAATGTAGTGTACAACGAGCTGCGAATGCTACCGAATGAAACACTTAATGCAGATGTGTACTGACGTCAATTGACCAAGAGACCAGCAATAGCGGCTAACAGACGCAAAATTGTCGTCTTGTATGGCAACGTTCAATCGCAGCTTGTAAGAATTGTCAAGGATACACTGTTGCTGCACTGTTGTGACATAACGCCCTCTTATTACCATTAGTTCGGATCAATGCAGGATGGCTTAGTTGGCACTCGGTTCCACAAAGTTGAGGAAGTGCGAAAATGGATCGATGATTGGATTGCTGCCAAACCATTCTAATTTTGATAGTCTCTAATAAAAGCTTGTGTATGCACCAACAGGCGAAAGCGAGGGCGAATTTCGGCTAGTAACTGCTGATTTTATTCCCGTGAGCTTCAAAATGCACTTTTTTTGCGCGAAATCGTTATTCACAAACGCAGCGAAAAGCCATTAAACAAAATTGTGCATAAATATTATTTTCCAATACACAATTTGGGTAATCGAAAACTCAATACCTTTTAGGAAACCAAGAAAAACAAGAGCAAAAGTACAACAGTTGTTAATAATTGAATGTTGCCTCTGCTCAGCAAATATCTCCTGGTAAAGAAGAAGAATCTGGTGTGTGAAGAGTCTTTTGCACACGTCACTACATCATCTTAGGCTATTATTACATTTCTACCGAACATTAGATGCTTATAGAGAATCCTATCAAGTCTATGGTATGTTAACACAAAAGGAGGATAATTCCCTTCGGGTGAAGAAAAGGAAATCTATTTACAGATTTACGCGTTCGACTTACCAGTAAAATATTCTCCGAACTCTTGTTCCATTTTAATCGCTCTTTCATAAGTTTTCTTCGCCTGTTCCTCTGTCATGCGACGATTCATCTCCCTATGTTAACAATATATTCATTTCAAGAAAGTTTCTTTCATTTCAATACGATATATATATAATAAATATCGAGAATTCACTTACATTATAGAATCGACAGATTTTGGTTTAATAAATATAGCAATGGGATACAATTTAGCTACTTGTAAACGTTTTATTGCATTGCCCGACACATCCAAAATACAATGTTTACCCTTTTCAGCCACCTCGCGTACACTCGCGACTGAGGTGCCATATAAATTATCATTATATTGGCCGGCCTCGATGAATAAATGATTTTGTATATCGCGTTCCATTTGTTCGCGTGACGACACAAAATGATAATCGCGCCCGTCAATTTCATATTCGCGTTTAGGTCGTGTGGTGTCTGAAAAACAAGAAGAAGAGTAAAACCAGGTTTAAAGTATATTATTACACTTGTATTCATCAATATATTCAATGTCAAACGTATCCGGAATTTTTGAACCAAAGAAAATGATTTATCCGCCAAAGGAATTGTTTTGCGAGAGCATTCACGCTTCCATCTAAAAATCAAAAACCTCGAAAAGAACAACGTTTCTATACCTTAAGATTTGCACACCCGCGTATTAATGTTTTTTTTTTTTTTTTTTGTATAAATATGGACAACGACTTTTTTATTTTTAGTACATAAATAGACTGACAGTACATATTAACTAATCTTTTTAACTTCAAATAGAACGAAAAGCTAAAAGGAGTAAATTTATAGAAGTGCGGTGCTCGTGTGATTACATTAATCAATTTTTTTGCACGAACAACTCTTGAACTCATTATTCGGAAGAATTAGACTCTTTCGGAATATGACGCATAAATTCAAAAAAATTTGATTCAACATGTTCCGAACACTGTTTCTGTGTAAATAATGCGACGCCTATGTATTGCATAATTTACGTGACAACTCTGGTAGGTGATATACACTTTGTTCTGTAGTGGTTAAGACAGGCGTTTGGTGCAATATGCGATCTGCTCAACGGTTTATCGTTGAGCAACGTGATGATATGTCATCGGCGAAGAGGAATAGATGGGCGAGACCCAAAGCTAACTGAGAGAAACTGACGGATATGAAAAAGGATTGTCTTCAAAGACAACGTAAAACCACAGAAACCGCGGAATGAGTGACAACCGAACTCGACTCTCACTTAAGTAAAATTGTCTCGACAAAAACACTACGGTGAAAGCTCCACAAAGCTAACCATCAACATTCATGGAAGGATTGCAGGTGTGAAACCCGTTATAATGAAAGCCAACACTAGTCTTTTTTTCAAAGCAGGTGCAATCTGCAGAATAAAACCTGGACAAATCACGATTGGAAATATGTGGTGCGATCCGACAATTCATTGTTGACACAGTTTCGTAGAAACGGCCGAGTCTCTATGTGAAGAATCGTAAAACAAGCCTACGATCGGGGCTGCCTGCTTACTATAGTCAACTATAGAGAGGAGGTACCCCGTATGATTTGGGTATTCAGCTGGTCCCCCCGTTCACATTACCGGTCGGATTGCTCCGAACGAATATCTCCCCATCGTCAACGATGAAATACTGATTTACTATGGTTAGCTTACTGCTGGCAAGCATTGTCATGGATATTCCAATTCCGATTTCGGGAAGGGTTGCAGCTGTTGATTTGCTGCAAGCAAATGATGGCCCAAAACTTTATTAATACATAAATGATGTGTATATGTATGTCATATCAGGTGTTCACTGCGTTCATTGTAACCGTCTCCTGTTGTGTCATGATTTTCAAGCACCAGCACATTGATTGTACCGATGTTTACGCTGTGCTCAACCGTTGAAAGTTGCCCAGAATGGGGAAAATTGGCGATAATGCTGTGCTTGTTCTTGCGAATTCTTAGTTAAGCATTAAACCCTTTGTTTACATCAGTTCACGACTCATTCGAAATCTGTGAGGTAAATCAATGCATGGGATGTACCTAAGGCGAATCTTTAAAATGAATAACTCCGGTTACTATACACATTGAATATATACATTGTATATATATATAAATATATACATATATAAAAAATTTTTAGGTAAACATCTTACGTGGCACACAAGAGCCAAACTTGTCGGGATATTCCGATATTAAATCGTCGTTAATACGATCCTTGAGGGGTCCCAATATAATAACTGGTCTCGTATAATTAATCGATAACCTTTGTACCGCTTCATACGATAAAACATTCTCATCGGAAGCTGTAAAAAGTATGTAAATGCAAATGGTTGTTGTTTATGGAAGGGAACTCAACAGGACATGCAAGCGTTGGTTTTATTAATATATATATTCTTTTTTGTAATGTCGTCGCACCAATAAAAAAATCAAAAAAATTAAATTAAATAAAAAATTAACTGAAAAGATTAATTATAAATACTGCGCACATAAAACGGATGCTTGAGTACAAACATCCAATAATACGCCGTTATGAACCTTTTATGATATATACATAAATATTTTCTATATATTTCAATAACATTTATAGACATTTAGTCTACAATTTTTTTTTTTTTGTTTTTTTTCTTTTGTATATGTGTATAAAGGCGTGTATGTATATATATGTATTATAATGTTATATAGGTTGATATGTAATTATTAGACAGATATAAAGAGATTATGAATTGATGACGGAGTGAGCGATTAAGTGAGCATGGGTGAGTGAGTGAGCGAGACATATAAGTTGCAAGCAAAAAAAAAAAAAAAAAAATAACAAAAAACAAACATAATTATATTTTAAATGTTTATTTTTGTTATTTTAATTATTTTATTAAAGCAAAAATTAATTGCTGCGAGAATGCATAAATATATATATATATGTAAATATATGTACATATACATATATATATAATTACAAACAAATGTTATTAGAAATTACGCACATTGAACATAACAACAACAGTAACAACAATTCTTAAAGACAGCGTGTGTCTTTTAGAGAAAAACTAGAAGAACAAATATTACATTCATTCAATTAAACAAACGAAATCGTATGCATAATAAACTTATGGGAAAGACAAGAACATTAAAACGTTAAGCTTTTACAATTTTTTCAGCCTTTGTGGTTTCATTTTTTTTTTTTTTTTTTTTTTTAAGTTTAATAATAAAAAAATATAAATATAATATATATATACATATACATATATAATATATATATATATATGTATATGTATACATGTAATTAAAAAGATAACTTACATTTGCTTAAAATTGTTGGAAAATAAAATGAAAACAACCGAAATAAATATTTTTTGAGATGAGAATTAAATATTTCATTAACATAAATATTTGTATAATACATAAAATTTTTATTTTTAGTTTAATTTTTATTTTTATTTTTTATTTTTATTTTTTTTTTTTTTGAGAGTTAAGACCATGTATGGATTGAAAAGGTGGCAAAACGATGTTATACATTTTTTTTTTTTTTTTTTCAATTTTGAAATGAACAGAATTAATAATCATTTGATTATATTAGATTGAACGACATTGCACAATATTTAAAATAGGGAAAGAGTGGAGAGTGGAGAGGGCGGGGGCAGGGACGGCAAGCAACAGACAAGCAAAAGGCAATTTTCATATTTTGAATACACAAGTAGAAAACCATTCATACATAATAAACATTTAAGAAGTACGGAGTGCAATAATCAGATAATGCAAAAAAAGATTCCCGAACAGCTAGAATAATATACATAAAGTGACTGAAGAGTGACTTAGCCTTAGCACGCACGAGCAGGCTTATTTATACCAACGTATACAAAAGATTAAAAAGATTATTCCATGATGAAGCTATCACGCTACTCATTGCAATTATCTAACTAGAAATAATCATCTGGTCCGATGAGCAAAATTCTGCCTTAACAATTCTTATCATCGGCCGTCAAATCAACAATATATACAAGAACTTTGACTCGCCTCTATTCTTCTGAACGATAGAAGGAAGGAAATAAATAAAAAATTAATAATGAACAGATCACGTAGCTGAGACGGTATATGGGTGGTGGTGCTCGAAAAAGTGGTTCAATCTGCATAATTTCCAGTATATGATTGTAGCAAATTTCATTAAAATATTTTAAAAAAATTGTGACCTGCGGATTGAATATAACAAAACAGGACGTATGGACAGATAGACAGACGGACATACAATTATAATGTAACAAACGATAGATCTATCTCAACTCCTTTTGGATGTTACATACTTTCGCGCAAACTTAACACACCCTTGTATACCCTTGCAAGGGTGACCTTAGGATATAATAAGAAATTCAATGCACAACATAAGCCGTTAATATCCGCTACTTTGGATATACAGTTGGCTAATAATCTTAGAAAATCCTTCGCCGTCGAACAGTTCTCGATGTTTACTTTTGATTGAATCTTACAAGCAGCGTTCGTGTTATTTGCCTTCCCTCACGGATATCTTGCAAAATTTAATTCAATTCATTAATCGCTAAACTCCCATCATAAGGAAATTTCCTCATTTTATTATCGCATACTTCCGATTAATGGATTTAAGAGGAATTTGAATTGACGTAAATATAAATGGGATCGTATTTGAATCATAATTGAACTCAATATGCATTTGCGATTGTATTTATATTGATCTTGATTTTAATTTGAATGGATTGGAAAGGCATGGATTGCAAGGCAACTATAACCATGCAAGACATTAACATTTCTAATAGCATTCAAAGTATTTATGTTCTTAAAACTTGAAATCAAATCAATGAAATCCATTTATCCGTCCATTCGTCTGCCTATTTTCTTTTTCTTTTATAGTCAGAGTGCCAAACATCATTAATTGCATCACTTCCATTGGACTTGAGAAGACACTGAGAGTGTCGTCTTAAAGTGAAGATACATTTATCACTGTAGGTACATAAGGTACTGTAAGATTTGGGACAGAGTCTCTGAAAAGTTTTAATTTATCTGATATTTGTCATGGAAGGAAAATGAATTTTTAATTTTCTATGGTCAGTCAGCCTACAGGATGAATGGGTGATCCCGTTAAACGACTTGATTAACGGAGAAATTCTTTCAGCTCTTTAGAACACTTACCCCTCGTACAACCCAATTTTGTATATAGATTTTGTTTGTATATTTAATAACCTAAGACACTCTTCGTTTCTTCTTCCATTTTACATTTTTTCTTTCGCTTTTCTTCATTTTGATTAAGTCTATTATGTAAAAAACCAACAAGAACCATAATTTCACTTACGCTTTAGCTCCCTACTTTAAAACGAAAGGCGGACAAAAGGAGGAATGTAAGAAGTTTCACCTACTATTATGTAGCGTAACCTAAAAAAAAAAATAAATAAATAAATAAATTTCCTTGCGGTAGAATTCGATGACGAAAAAAACTTCCTTGAGAAAGGGAAAATCATAACAAAGCACATACAGTAAGAGACAGAGTTGCAAGATAAACATACACTTAAATGCAGATGAAGCAGTTTTTCCAAAGGGAGGGAGATTTTAAGGATTAATGAACCAATTTTTCATTTTTATTTATTTATTGTTAAGTAAATAAAGAAAAATAAATTTTAATGTTACAGCGAAGCCGAAAAAAAAAACAGGATAAGATACTTCCATGTAAATATTCGAGAAGAAAGCAAAAGTTGAAATTAGGATAAGAAATAGGGAAAAAAACATAATAAACTTATTAAAGGAAAAAATAATTTTAAGAGAAAATAAGAGAAAAGCAAAAAAAGAGAAGTAAAAGGATTTTCAACTTAAGAAAGAAAAATGTGTTTAGCCGTAAAACCCAAATAAGAAAATTACATTGGTTTACCCACCATCCAAAACCGACGTGTCTTTTTTTGTGCGCACCTGTAACTTGAGAGGGCGTTTTGGAATTTTTCTTTTTTAATAGCTTATCGGAAATTGATTGATTTCTCTTGTAGATTACTAGCCATTAAAAACAATTTGTCATCTAAAAGCACAAAGCGCACCCGCCCATTTGTCAAGTAGTCATTGTTATGAATTCTTGTTTAAATCAATAAATGAAAAAGTTTCGTATAAAATGGTTCGGCACAGCGCGGCACGAATTAATCGTACTACACAACGGACACCTCGTAACCATCGTATTGTTCGCGACAGTAAAAACAACGGATGGACGAATGCGGATAGGCAGATGAAAATGTGTTGAAGTCCTTACGCTGATCGCGCATATATATTAAGTTGAAAAGTGAACTAATGTATATACGCAGCTGTGTTGTATGTGTTTGTATGGTTGTGCTTATGTATATACATGTATTTAGATTAAGTCGAACGAATTTTGCTCTACGCGTCTACCTGTTTGTGGCGCATTATCTCGCCAATATGTTTATACAGCAGCAGCGGGATCGAAGTTCAGAAGCATAAGAAAAAGCTCGATACTAAATTCAAACTTAACGTTTCCTTTAGATGGAACTTTGAAAATCTGCCAAGTCGATTCATTGATCCATCCGCGTAATTGTTTTCAGTTTCTTGGATGAACAACCTCACGATAGGCATTCAAAACAAAATACATAAATGAAGGAAAGTCTTATAAAAAACGAAGAAGAGTAAAAGTTCTATAGAGCGCCACGACTATTCCTTAAATGCCCTATACCACGCTATAATCATTCATATATCAATTTTTCAAAATGAGGCGTTACACAGGAAGTGGTCGAAAAGGCGGTCTGATCCGAACAATATTCAATAGTGTTCGTCCCTGAGACAAAACTCGAAAAAATTGCGGCCGATGGATTGAACACAAGAAAATACGACGGATAGATGAACAGACAAGCTTAAAATGCGAGTCTACCTTGAGTCCTTCCACATATAGTATACATGCTTAATTGTACACTTCACCACTTATAGTACACGATTTATTAAATTTGGGCGAATGTATGCTACATCCGGAGGGACTTAATGTATACCCACCTTTTCTTATACTGATCGATTCAGAATCATTTCTTGAAGCAATCTCACCTTGTCTTTCCGTCTGTCCGTCTGATATTTGGCCATGTATGTTTGTGTGCAATCTATAGGTCGCAATTTTTGCGATATTTTGATAAGACACTGACATGCGTTGACCTACGGCGAACGTTATTGAAAATCGTTTGGATTGATTCACTTGTTCGACGCCTCGTTTTGAAAAGTCGTTATATGGAAAAAAATTCCAATTTTCAAAGTTTTTTCCACAAAAAATTCGTTTAGTTGGGATAGGTGTTTGAAACCGCTCTCACATAAGAGTTTCTACGAAATCTGAATCCTTGTATGGGTAAGGTGAAAAGGTCTAATTTTCGATATTCCATTGTGAAAATTGGTTCAACAAACAAAATTGGTGACAAAGAAATCAACGTTACCGAATACGGACCACGTAGGTCTATTTTTTGAATACAACCGCATATAAGGAGTCGCAAGAAATATAAGCATAATATTTTATGATGAAAATTTGTTTGTGATAGTATTTTGACATAAAAATTAAGTGGACCAAATTCGAAACACATGGGTCTGTTTCTTGAACCGCACTCTATGTAAGATTTCCTTATAAGTAGTAAGAGCCGTTCAGAAAAAGATTTAATTTTTAATATTTTATGATGAAAATCGATCCGTAGTAGAAGCACAAGGGTTAATTTTTTATTTAGACTCTAACATGTATATAGAGGCTATTACGAAACGCAAACCCCTCATATGGAGAGAAAGTCGAATACCTAGTTTTTTTTTAGGACGGATAATGAAAAATAATAAAATTTTTAAGAAGTAAATCAGGATTACGTCATGTGATGTTTTGGACAGCATCCAATATGCTGGGTCTCATTTTGTAAAAATTTTAATACCAAAACGCATGAATAACTGTACTAGGCGGAGCGTGGTAGGGCATCTAAAGGCCGGCCTTGCCCAAATATAATGTTCTTATTTGTTTTTGTGCTTGAGACAGTTATCACACTTGTAATGGAGAATGAATGAATTAATTAATTTATCTTAAAATTAATATTAAGATTAAGCGTCGTCAGTATTAAGCGGATTCAATCTATTCCAAGCTTCAATAATAAAAATTATTTAACATTTTTTCAGCAGAATTTTTGCGATACTCAAAATTCCGGCAAAAGCGGTAGACGAACGAAGAGACGCACACCATTATGTGTATCAATTTTATATACCATATATATATATATATATATATATATATATTTATATATATATGTAAACAATTTAAAAAAAAAAAATGAAATGTTAATACATTTTCATCGTTGGGTGGTGACAGTAAAAATTCAATAAGCATAACAATAATTAATGGGTAAAAACAGGGGGTAAAATTTCAAAAAAAAAAAAAAAAAAAAAAAAAAAACTTATATAAAAAAAAAAAAAAAAA
>CCAG010023960.1:0-70983 GCA_001077435.1 Glossina morsitans morsitans | reverse complement strand
AAAAAAAAAAAAAAAAAAAAAACGAAGATCTATTTAACAATAAAACTAAGAAAGGTTATCAGGAAGAGCTACCAACAAAAACAGGAACTCAATCAAAACAACTAATACAACAAAATCTATTTATTGTAACCACTACATGTGAGGAAACTATTACCAATATGATGATTATTTAAGTAGTAATTGATATAGTATGTATATAGGTATATAGGTAATTAGGTATATAGGTATGTATGTATGTATGTATGTATGTATGTAGGTAGGTAGGTAGGTAGATAGGTATTTAGGTATGTATGTATGTTGGTATGTATTTAAGTATGTAAAAGTAAGTACATATGTAGTATAGTAGATGTATGCGGTAGCAAAGACTTTTGGTGGATCGTAAATTTCTTTTTTATTATTATGATTGTGGACAACACCGGATAAATCAAATGCATGACAAGTAATAGATGGCGATAGATTCGAATTATTTTCATCATTATTATTCATTATTCATTTTTATTCATTATTATTATTATTACTATTATTATTATTATTGTTATTATTATTTTTTTTGTTTTTTTTTTAAGCTGATTTTTATGATTACGGTGGTGGCGGTGGTGGTGGTGGTGGTGGTGAGTTAATTGAATTTGTTGAGAGAAATAAATAAACTGATATATTAAATAATAATTAAAAATTGATTGTTATAAAGAAAATAAAACAAGAAGTTTGACTTTTTGATAAGAACATCAATATTTTAATAGATTTTCAATCTTTTCTTTTTTTTTTTTTTTGAAAATATTTTTAGTTACATTATTATAGGTAAGTGTAGGTGTGTGTGTGTGTGTGTGTGTGTCTGTGTGAGCGTGTGAGTGTGTGTGGGCAGGTAAGGGGTGTACGTGTGGACTTAAAAATTGTTCTTAACACTTCTTGTTTAATAAGACATTTTTGGCTTTATTTAGTTTATGCAGATTCTTTTAAATTTGATTTTTTTTTTGTTTTTTATTTGTTTCTTTTTTTTGGTTTTTTTTTTTTTTTTTTTTTTTTTTTTTTTTTTTTTTTTTGACTATTATAGGGCAACTTGTTCACTTTTAAAATCGTGGTTTAAACTAAACTCTTATTAAAAGCAAACTTAAATTTCTATTAATCGATAAATCGATTCGATTTATAAGAGGAAAGAAAAAAAAAAAAAAAAAAAAAAAGAGTCGCTTATGCAATGAGTCTAATTGTGTTAGTATCGTAGACGTTCTCAATTATAATTTTTATGATTCTTGATAACGTGCTTCGCCTCTCCCTCTCTATCCTCAAAAATAAATCAATAAATAAATAAACAAAGAAAATTCTCTCTATACCCTTTCGACGATTCGATCAATCGATACATCAATTCCATCTGGCTGGATTCCATCAGATCGATTGTACCTCTTAGGAGATTACATACACCACTGCACTCTTTTCAGAAAATTAACTTTTCTATTGATTTAATAGATGCTTTGAAGGCTTCAGAAAATGAAAGAAAAGTCCCTTAACTGGGAGGTTTTTTTCCCCTCAGACGCTCCGGACAGGCTATCTGCTTCAAATATGACTGTATCGGGAACTTGCAACTTAATATGATTTACCGTTGACTTCTTATCAGAGATGAGAGTTTAGAAAGCTCATATCTATGTTTCGAACGGAAAGCCGTTAGTGTACGTACGTAGTGACGTCGGTACAAAAGGGCACATTACTCAAAATGTTATTCACGTAGCAAGAAAAAGAGTCGAACAAAGCGACTGCAGTTTGCAGACGGGCAGTGACATGTGATCAAACGCACCGCGCTATTTTCAGCGAGGGCTGCACAAGAGTTCGGTTAAAGATCAAGATATGGGAAGAAAAAATTTGAACATGGAAAGCCATCGCCCCAAGAGAGCAGACTAGCGTAATAACACGCTCTATATGCCTTAATTCAAATGCTATCCTAAAGATCGTGTTTTACTTATACTTAAATACATGCGTAAGAACTTTCTCGAATATTATTACTCTACCAACTTTTCTTGCATCCCGAAGAAAAAAACAAAGAAAATCAAGCAAATCCGTTTTTTAGCAACATTTCTACCCTCCCTCTTGTTTTCACTTTTTGAGGAGAACAAAAAAATACGCTAAATACTTGGGAAATGCTACCTCACTGAATTGTATCAATAGTGCAAGGGGCCTAGCTTTAGCGGGTATTAACAATTCATATATGGCATGGTACGTATGGTGGTAATATGTTCCCCACTCATCTTTACTATGCAAAATTAATCATTACAAACCAGAATAAGGCAAGAGTTCTGGTGGGGTATGGCACATATGCACGATATGTAATTTTGTAGAATGGATCGAGATAGTATTGGAAAAATCTGCAGCATGTTTGCAACATTGGGATTTCTTGTTAAATAGCAATCCAGGCAAATCTTTCTTCAATATGACCCATGCTTCGGGTATAGTAAGTTATTGACAATAATGTTTGTAAAATTTTAAATTGATTTTTTTCTTTTTTTTAACATTTCTTCCCGTTTAAAACAAGTTTACAATCTGTCGGGCCGCGTCTATTTATTATTTTTTTTTTTTTTTGTTTTAATTTAATCTGTGGCCATCAAGGCAAGTTTCAATTCAGGTAGTATTACGGACGAACGGATGAACGTAGCTAACTGACTGAACTGACTGAAATTGGCATTAATCGGAAAAATTCGTTGCTATAAAATCTTCGAAGGGTTCGATGCGTTTCTCAAGATAGGACAAGAAAGCGAAACGATAAATCTTATTAGAATCTCATTATTCTTTTGACTAGAAATTCTTAAAAAAACTTTTATGATAAAATATTTCCAAATTTTGATAATTTTTTCAATTTTTCAATCCATCGCCATTAGCTGGCTGACGATATGCTAGATTTTTCATTACCTTGCTAACCATCTGTCTAACACAACAACACACAAGGCAAGTTATCGTGCATTTCAAAAAAAATTTTCGTATAATAATCTTTTCTGTATTTTGGACAGCATCATCGCAGTACTATGAAATAAATAAATATAAATGAAATTATCAACAGAGTTAAAAATTAAGTTAATAGTGAAAAAACTTAAGCCATAATCCTTCTTAACTTTTAAACCTTTTATTCGATTCTTCGTAAATTTCTAAACATTTTTTCCCAATTACAAGGTATTTGAAGGTAGTCCTTAAATATGAATCAATGAATATGAATATGTATTGTAGGTATAGATTAAATATGGAGTTTAAAATAAATTACTTTTTCCTTAATGTATTGTAGATTGGAAAAGAAATAAATAAATAAATAAAGAAACAAAGATCGCAAGGAGAGAGTATGTATATACAAGTTATGAAAGCTATCTATATATAAATATATGTAAATAATATTTTATATGTTTGCGTAAATATGTATATGGTAGTATATATGTGAGTAGTATATATATATATATATTAAGGCTGATATGATTAGAGAGCCAATTAATCACAATGTCACGTAAATGTTAAAATTAAAATAATAGAAAAATATAACAAACATAGAAAAACAAAAAAAAAAACAAAAAAAAAAGAGAAATTAATAAAGGACTTTGTTATTCTTGCCTATTAGTATAGCATGTGTGTGTGTATCTATGTTAAAGGGTAGCAATTTGTTTTTTAATTTTCTTTGCTTTTTTTTTGTTTTTTTTTTTTTCATATTTATTTAAGGTATAGAGAGTTTAAAAGGTTTGTATAAAAACAAAAACAAATAAGAGAGAGAGAAGAGAGAAGAGAGAGAGAGAGAGAGAGTTAGGTGGGTACTTAAAATAAAAAGAGAACAGAAAAAAACACTTAAAGAAAAATACAAATAAATGGAAAAAAAAGAAAGAAAAAAAAAATTAAAGCTACATCCAAACATATGAATAAAACTTCTATTAAATAAAAAAAAAAAAAAAAAACTAAATCAGATTTTGCACACTTTTCTAAGTTTTTTTTTGGTTTTTTTTTTTTTTGGCTTTATTGCACAAACATTTATAAGAAATTAAATAGAAACATTACATACCTCCTTCAGCGTTGGCATCGTCTTGTGTGTAGCAAAGCATAAAAGCTAGAAAAATTTTAAGAAGAATTGTAGGAAAGAAAGAGAGAGAAAGATAAAAAAAAACAGAATTGATTCGGTATTGCTTTTCACAAACAAAGAGAGAGAGAGAGAGAGTGAGAGAGGTGGAAAGACGGCAGCAGGTAGAAAAAGATTACAAGGATTTTGGAAATTTCTATTATTATTATTTTTTTTTTTTTCATTTGAATGAATGATAACAGCAATGACGGTAAGAGGTGAAGAAACGTATAACGTATAGTAGAGAGAATATGAAGCGAGAAAGAGAAATAGATAAAAAAGAAAAAGGGAGTATGAAGATGAGGACACAGGAAGCTTATTATGTGTGTGTTTAGACTAAGTCCGCTAAATATTATTAGTAAATTTTACTTTCGAAACCCTAAGAAAGAAGAAAGCAATCTAATCAATTTTGGGACATTTTTCAAATATTCAATATTTATATTTTGATGAGATGAGGACTTAAGAAATGCTTAGCTTTGCTGCTAAAAATGTACTTGCAACACATGTTTCCTTTTAATTATTATTATTAATATTATTATTATTATTATTATCATTATGATGATGATTTAAGATAAAACTGAGATGAATAAATAAGCGAAAATCAAAATAATTTAAAAAAAAAAAACAAAAAAAAAAAAAAAAAAAACAAATAAACCAAATATGTGTGTTGCATAGTGTTACGCATAATTATATGATAAGAGTGAAAGAGAAAGGTGTACACGCGCTTTTAGACGATACCAGAGTAGAAGACAATACGTTTTTAAAAAATATTATTCAAGTTTCTTTTCATGAATTTTCGTTTTTTTTTTTTTGATTATTCTTTTCAATAAAGTTATTGCACTCTAAATTTGGAAATGAAAAACTTACAATTTTGAATAAAAAAAAATTAATTGGTTAGACGTAGATTGTGTTAAATAGCTATAAAAAAAACCTTGGGTTAATCACCATATATTCACCAGATTAGTTAGTTTTTATTTTATCTAAACATCTCCCCTTATGTACATAATACTCAATGCGCTTACATAAGTTTATAAATAGAAAAATTATTAGATATATTTGTATATAGATATTGTTTCTGCGTTAGACTTACGTTGTGGCTCGTTGGAATCATTATTATTTAAATTGTTAACATCTAACTCACTAGTGCTGGCCGCAATTCCATTCGCTTTCGTTTTTACACGAAAAGTTGAATGAGGTGATTTTTCAGTTTTTTTTTGTACATTTAACGAAAATTCCAAAACACACGTTTACATAATTCGGACACAATACGTGGCGTAAAGTAACGAACATATGTACGGATGGGTGGATGGTAGGGATGATGTTGGTGTTTTTTTTTGTCATTTCATGATTATGGAAATTGATTGATGATATTGAAGACACATTTAACAAACGCACGTTCATGTTAAGTTCATGTTTTGTTTTTTTTTTTTTTTTTAAATGTAAAATAACAGAAAACAAAAAGTTTTAAATAATTATAGACATTTGCATAAAAAACAATTAGAAAAATTAAATATTAAAAATATTAAAAATTATCATAAGGGTGTAGTAATAAAAAAAAAAACATATGTTTTGATTTTCCTTGAAGTGCAAGTAAATTGTTAACAACGGCTGTCTCTAAGTCTTAATAAATCCTTTCCATTTCTGATTAAAGCGAACTGTTGTCAACATTTTTTTTTTCTCTTTTTTGTTCATCTATAAAAGCTATATATTTTTGTTGAAATTTTCTGTAGCTACTTACGCTCTTGATCACTTCCGTCTTCGTTACGTTCATCGCGACTCTTCATAAATGGGAATTTTCGTGAAAATGTGAAATTTTTCTTTTTACGATCTAAAGTTGATTGCTGGAATAAGGAGAATCAGATCAGGACACATAAGAACAGAATCTCTTTATAATAATTTAATCAATAATAAATAAACGTACACGCACACACAGACAAAATAATAAGAAACCTTTAAAACCTTAAAATATATTATTGAACTTGGCATGAACTGCACTTTGTAACACTCACCCACCGATAATTCGTATATATAACGCATCATATCATTTCATAAGCTATCGTATCGCATGAAGTGAGTGTTCATATTATTTTGTCTATCTCCTCACTACTCATATGACTTTGCTTATGCCCTATATATATGCCCTTAATTTAAAGTGATAGATGCTTGCATGTACATTATTGATCAGCGACATCCATTAGCTTATATCATAAAGTAATGCGAAATATCAAAATTGCATATTCGACATTTATTACTTTTGTGGTTTGATTTGAAAAAGTCTGCTGCCGACGATCACCAAAGACTTTTAGAAGCTTATGGTGATGCTGGTCCACAATATTGCAATTGTCGGCCATCGTGGTTACAATGACAAAGAACGGCCTAGAGAACGAAAAAAGCTCGAAAGCAATGAATTAAAAGACTGATTGGACGAAAACCCAACTCAAACTGAAAATGATCAAAATATATGCAAGCAAGGCGACACAAGGTATCAATTTATTTATTTTGAATTTTAGTTTAGTCCTTCTTGGGTTCACTTATACCATTGTAAACGGCAATAGGTCGGTTTAGATCAGTTTTATATAAAAATAACTTAGTGGAAGCGATCGTCTATGGATTTTTGAACATTCATTCGTTCATTTTTGGAACATTAATTTTTAGTGTGGCCTTATTTCACCAGAAAATCTTGGAAAATAAAGTCATTGAAAGCTTGTGGGGTATTGAAGTAAATCAAGAGGTTTCATATAATGCCAAAGAAAAATGTCCAATAGAGTTATGTCACATGATTTTTCTCTCGACCTCACCAAGGAATTTTTAGAGATTACACGATCATTGAACTTGCCCCTCAGTAAATTGATTTTGTCATGAAATGTGTAGCCTGTTGCATGATATTGTTGAAACCACGTATCGTTCGAGTCGAAATCATCGAAGTTTTGCATCTAATTTTTTAGCGATCTCCATTGACGACAACTTTGCGGTTCATCCATAGTTTAGCTGAACATTTAGTTCACATTACTTTGTCTATCACCTGTACATATAGTGAAAATTTCAATTTTATACAAATTTTAAGGACTTGAAGATGTACTAGTAGTTTCATAATAAGGACGAAGACAACATTTCCTTTTGCGTTACTAAAGAACGCATCAAAATTATATCGAAGAAAAAAAAGCAAGGAAATAAACACAGAAAAAAACTATATCTTGTAGTTGTCTACATAATCGCAATTTCTCCCAAAATATTTATGAAAACTCTTCGCCAAATTCTTTTAAGTACTACAGACAACCTTAAAATCATACAACGAATTATTAATTTTCACTTAATCACGCTGATAGGTTCATTAATAGACCACCGCACTAGGTTTAGAGAGTGTGAACGACATAAGGTACTGATTATTTTTTGATTTCAAAGTTTCCCGACGCCCACTAATGATTTGCGTGATCATATGCATTTTAAGCTTCATCTGCATCTTTAGTCAGGATTCTTTAAAAGTAGTACGGCAGCAAAGTAGCCCATAACAAATATATACAGAGTACAACAGATAGATAGAAAAATAGGTGCGAGCTTGCACTTGCAGTTGCAGAAAAATTGGGGGCTTTTATGATAAATGTTAAATATAATACGAGGGAGGGCAATACCTTCCACCAACATAAAACGACGTGCATCTATTTTTCTATCCAATTGCGTATATGATCAATCGGGAAATGCTGCTGACTGTCAAACGGGCTTCATTTGTGTAATTTCCAAACGAAGGTAATGCTTATTTAATGTAATAATTTAAGGAGAAAGTAGTACATACCTTATCTATGTTATTATTTGCATTGACTGCGTGACCCTGAAATTTAACGCTTCGATCGCGTGCACGCATTTTACGTTCCCAACGTCTTTTCGATGGTACAATACCGATTTGTTCATCTTCATTGTCACCCAAAACACGACGCGCCTGCCACCATTCATCATCGGAGGCATTAGTTACGTGTAAAATATCTCCGTGCTTAAAGGGCAAACCTCTTGACGGTAGACCGTCATCACGATTTGGATCGTAATCGAACAAGGCTCTCACATAAAGCGAGCGTTTTTGTGTTGTGCGCAACAGGGTGCCGGTACCAGCGGCAGTAAGCGCCGCCTGTTGTTTTAATTCTTGTATTCTCGCTTCGAAACGATTATAATCTTCGGGTCGATATTGCGCCACCAAGGTAACAATTCCACCGGAAGTCTTTAACGTAACATACAATAAATCAAGTCTATTACATTAAACTATTCATTAAATGTACTTCATTTGACCCTTACTTTTAAGGCTTGCGCGGCTTCTTCATGAGTGGCGTTTCTCAAGTCCGCATTATTCACATTTAACAACTGATCGCCACGTTTCAGTTCACCACCTAAATCAGCAGGACCACCAGCCAATATGAATGAAACGTATATACCTTGACCGTCCTCACCGCCCACAATATTAAAACCCAAGCCTTGTGGACCTTTCTGTATGGTTATTGTTCGCGGTTCCCTGCATATAAGAAAAGAACGCATATAAAATTTCAATGAACTATCGCTCAGCTACTAACTGAAACAATTATAAAAATTATAAATTATTTGCTAATTAAAACGAATGAATGAATACTTCATTCCGCTTATTTTTTTACATAACACGGCTACCAAATGGGTTCTCGTCGCTGCTGATTTATATCACTGTTCGTATCTGAAAACAAGCGCTCTATTAAATTCATTGTTGATTATTATTTAAGCTTTTCTCGCCAACAACATTACTATTAAAACTTTGTTTCTCTTTCTGTTTCTTATGTTTTCATGTTTTCTTATTATTATCGTATGCATGTCTTGTCGGTAAAGTTTGCCAAATTTGAAAAAAAGAAAACTTATTTAACTACACTCACACTATCCGGCCATATATTTAATAAAGCCATTTAATAATAACGCTATTGTGTCCATAGATATCACGCGTTTACCGTATAACCTTTAATTATGTGACAGGAAAGAAAGTGTTGTATAACTTTTGATAAAGCGCTTTGAACAGCGTTGAATGTTTGTTTGTTGGTTGAAAAATACCCGTTGTATAGTTTAGTTTAGAAAGCATTATATTAGATCGCCATAATCATTTGGCTAAGTTGAGATAGGTTGATTGGACATGTGCGTGCGTGGATGTTGCAACAAAACTCACTACTCTGACAGTATTGTGTTAATTATGTGCACTCGCCACTTGTACTCGCAAATCGATATTTTTCCTAGAATTCCAAAAGTTATTTTCTTCACGTTAATCATTCATTTTCCACACACCAAACCCGACCGCTTGCTCTTTTTTTTCTTAAATAACTGTAATCTCAAGCTCTACGCCTTCTGCTTTCTTCTTTTTAAATTACCAATACTGGCGCCTAATGCACCCATTTGCGCAATTTTGTAGTCGAATCGTCAATTTTATGATTCATTTGGACAATCAATAGAAAAAATATTCGGCAGGTTATTTAAAATTTGGGATGTAGAACCTCCAATACACGCAAAGACGATATGAATGGTTTGAAATAATCGAAAGTCCTACCCAAGTTCCCCAAAACTTTGGTCGACTTTGAACTGACGTTGGGGAGACGACGCTCATGCTCAGAAAAATTGAGTTGAAAAGCAAACATTTGCTGTATACATGTCTTGTTGATGCCCTTTCGTTAATTTCACAGTTGGGGAGTGATTGCAACAAACAGTAAATTTACGACTTATAGCAAATATTGACCTGAAGGTTTCTACAAATAATCGAGTCACCTATGCATGTTTTCCGGTTATCGTGATCACGAGTTCAAACTTTTCACCGGGGGAACAAACTTCTTGCCAGTCTGCCTTTTTTCCAACTCCCTTCGACCGCCTTCAAGCCAAATATTTAAAAGTCATATGTGTGTGTGTGTGTGTTAGATACTTTACATCGTGCATTATTTTTATGTAAACGCATAGTACTCATGAAAGGCCTCATGTTGGAGAATACTCAAGCGTCAACGGGCTCTAAACTTAGCAAACTTAATTTAATTGTCAACGCTTCTATCATTTTCCCTTCGTTCCGTCATAACAAACCACAGATTAGTCTTTGTCGTTGTAGAAGGGTTTGCTTTCATCAGATCCGCTATATATGGCGCGGTCTAAAAAATAGATCTATGTGATCCAAATTGCCTATGGTTGATTTATTAAGGTACAAACTTTCATCATAATATATTAAAAAGGGATTCAAAAAGAGACCACGTCCAATACTATTACTGAGTGATTTTTTTCGCGAATTTTTTTTTTTATAACGATTTAGCAAAATAAGAGGTTATATGGCGATTGGCCGAAAACGTGGTCCGATCCGTACCATTTTCAATAGCGTTCGTCCTTTTCTCAAAGCATGTCATTGTACTAAATTTCAATAAAATATTTCGAAAATTGCAACCTGTCGGTTGAGCACAAAAATTGCATGGGCAGACATCAGGCGGACAAATAAGCTTAAATCGTTTTGGAAAATCATTCGGAATCGATGGGTGTAATAAATGCTATGTCTCCCTCAGATGCTTCTGCGTGTTACAACCGCACGCCTACATTTAATACGTCTCTATACCACGAGTGGTATATAGGGTATAAAAAGCGGCGAGGTATCCCTTTAGCTTAATTTTGATTCCAAAATTGCATAATTATACGCTAAACCATTTGTTGTGCAGGGTATATTAGGTTTGTGCGGATGTATGTAGCACCCAGAAGAGTCAACTTTTATTATACCGAGTCAGAATCATCTTGTGGATTGAATTAGGCTTTTCCGTCCGTCTGTCCAAGTAATTGTAAAAATCAACCTACAAGTCGCAATTTTCGAGATATTTGGACAAAATTTGACATAGTAAGGATCTTTTGCCCAAGCACAAAGACTATTGGAAATGGTTTAGATCGGATCATTTTTACGATCACTTCCCAAACAACGGCTTATGGAATGCAAAACCCTTCTATTACGATGGATGAAACAACTCAGAAGGACTTAAGATAGACGCACTTTTTATTATGCCGATATGTTCAGCATCACTTTCTCAATCGATTTATACTTGTCTGTTCGTCAGTCCACAATGTATGCTTCTGCTCAATGTGCGGTTCGTAATTCTTGAGATATTTTAATGGAATTTGATAGAACGACTTGTTTTGGCCCAAGGGCGAAGGCAATTGGAAATGGTTCATTTTTTCGATCATATCGTATGCAACGGCTTATTTTGAAAAGTAATTACACGAATAACTATTCCAAGTGAAATGGTATAGGGTATTTAATGGTGGGTACCACTAGACCATAATAATGCTTTTACTTGTGTGTAATTAAGATTCACTCACCTCGTTATATCTTCAGTGCTAACAGCACGCGGAGTACCAGGAGGTACGGCAGCCAAAACATTCGATGATGCATATCTGGACGCTGGTTCTATAAATCGTATTGAATTTTTTTTTTTGTTTTTTTGTTTTTTTTTTTAATTTTGAATTTTTGTTATAATATATATATTAGAAAAAAAAAAGAAGAAATCAAAACGACAAAACACATACAAAAAAAGTGAAACAAAATTGAAAACAATTAAAAGAACCGATTAGTGGCGATGCTAAAAGCTGTTGTTGTTGGTGTTGGCAAAGAAAGATAAATAAATGAAGAGTTTAAGAGAAAATATTGTTTGATAAAACACAGAGAATAATAAAAATGTTTATAAAAACAATATAGACATTTATTATAAACAAACCACTCTTGTATGCAGGCATGCCAGGTAGAGAGACATTTAAAAGAATAAAAAGGGAAAAACAAAAAAGAAAACGTGCACAACCAGTAATAATTTATGGTAAGTAACTTTTTAATTTTTTAATTTGTTTTTCTTTTTTTTTTGCGCTTAGTTCTTAAATATCAAAGATTAAGAGGGAGAACATTGAGTGCAATAACTTTTCTTTTTTTTTTTTGTTAATTTATTTAATAAACGCGTTTTCGTCATAACAAATAAATAAATATTATTATTTTTTTGTGTTTTTCTGTCTTTCATTGTACAGCTTTTGCTTTTTTCAAATATGCAATATAGTTAAAATTAAAAACAAATTAATAAATAAACAATAATTGCATAAAAAATTATATAAAAATTAAAAGCCCGCGTTATGTGTAATTTAATCAGAGACAATTGCTCTCTAGTTTCATAATATAATTGTTGTTGTAATTTGGTTAATACTTCAATATGCAAGCAAGCATACAAGTGTAGCTCTATTTAAATGAATGGTCAAGGAAACGAATTAGACATTGAGAGAGAAAGAGAAAGAGAGAGAGAGAGAGAGAGAGAGAGAGAGAGAGAGAAAGAGTGGTAGACATAGTAATGTAGTAGTTAAGTATGTGAAGAATAGAGTTTAAAGCTTAGCTGGCCATATAAAGAACATAACAAACGAAAATGTTAACGAAAGCTTACGAGGCAAAGGTGACTGGGATCTGGAGGCTGATGCAATTTCGGCTACAGCAGGATTGGATGAGGAGGCTACTGTGTATTGTTGGTGTTGTTGTTGTTGTTGTTGTTGTTGTTGTGATGGTGGTGGTAGTGATGGTAATGCTTGTTGTTGATTGATATTGTTATTGGTAGTGGCTGTGGTGGAGGATGAACGAGCATAATCGACAACTGACTGTCCTACAGTATTTACCGCACCTGTTGAATGTGAATTAACCTGACTAAAGTGTTGAGTTTGCGTTACACTCATCAAATGTTGCGATTTGCCAACGATTAATGTCACTCTATCAACAACGGATTTTAAAGTGGCCACCGCCTGTTCATGTGTAACATTTTCTAAATTTTTCTCTTCCTAAAAGTGTTAACAAAAAAAAAAAAAAAAAAAAAAAAAAAAAAAATTATTGCAATTTAATCTTAAATCGTGAGACAAATGATATTCAATTATTTACCCCATTTGCTTTGACTCCGATTAATTTATCGCCTATAGACAAGCGTCCATCGACAGCAGCGGCACCACCATCCATTATTTTGGTAACATAAATACCATTATCGCCGGGTATATGCTGATTGCCAATGCCGCCAGCTATAGAAAAGCCCAAACCTTTAACACCTTTCACAAGATCAATTTCAATGGCCTTGGGACCCGTTGTTTCGGAGCTCGCCGCTATCTTAGGACTTGTAGTTAATGCACCCGTGCTAACACCTCCGCCACCACCATCGCTACGTTTCCTTTTCACGTGCAATTTCACAACATTACCGGCTTTCTTTAACGCATCTACTGCCCCGGCATGTGGTACATCCACTACCGATACATCATTAACCGTAACAATAATATCGTTAACGCACAAACGACCATCGGCTGCGGCTGCGCCGCCCGGTATTAATTTTGTAATATAAATAGAGGTATCATTGCCTATATGAGGATTGTCGGTGCCGCCAGCAATTGAAAAGCCCAAGCCCGAAGTGCCGCGTTCCAAAGTTATGTCTTCGTATTGCCAATTTTCATCGCCGTTAACCTTTAAAATATTCAAAATTCAACGAGATGAAGACGATTATGTTAAAAGCTCGCATATATATTTTAAGAAAAAAAAAAAAAACAAAAAAACAAATTAAAATAAATTAAACGTAAACTTAAGTGTTAACTATAAAAGCTAATAAAAAAAAAAACATAACAATAAATAAATAAATAAAGTAACACAAATATATAGGTAGGCAACAAGTGCTCAACAAAGCATCAATGATGAATGAAAAGGAAGCAAAAATTAACAAAAATGAACTTAAATCATTTCTACAATGTTTTTATTCTTTTATTTTTTTTATTTATTTTTTTTCTTTCATTTTTTTTGTTATACGAAAATTATAAAAACAGAGAATTAGACGACATATTACACATTTGTTTATTGTAAGTCTGTGTAATGGACAGAGACACGCATACACATTCAGTTGCACAAAACTAGACCGCTTACCTTATTCGAGGATGCACGGTGTACCTGTAACATAAAATAAAGTGAAACGTTTGCAGCTTATAAATACAACGATTAAATTATGTATATTTGATAATGAAACAGAAAAAAGAAGAGGAAGAAGAAGAAGAAGAACACCAACTTGGCAACATTTCAAACAATTATATGAAATGAAAACGTACGTATTTAAGTTAAAAGAAAATATTTGTTGCGCTAAAGATAAGAAATATTTCGCAGGACAAGTGAAAGGACAATTAGGCCTCTACGCGAATGCAAATGTGGAGAGAAGCAATTTTCGTAAGGTTTTTCTCTTTTAGGTTTTCTTCACATATATACATATATATGACATAACTTAAGAAAGGTTCATTTAACCTACACACGACATAAACGCTATTTTAGCACTTGTCTCTGTACTAACAAAAACTGAATATCAGAGACACCATAAGCTATATAGTTATATACGCTTTTGATTAGCGTAAAATTGTAAATCTATTTAGCGATGTACGTCTGTCCGCTCAAGCTGGCGCTTTAAAAAAGTTTTACGCGCATGAAGCTGGCCACACGATGATACAGAGAAACTGTAACCCAAGCGTGTAAAGTGCAATGTAAATTAAACCAGCAAAGACATGCACGTAAAACTTGACGAAAGGTTTGAGAAGTCGTTAAGATAGTTCCGATGTTCAACGAAGTGCTCCGAGGATTCAGTTCAATTTAGTTTAATTTATAGACTCTAGTGTCTCTCCTTTAGGCACAGCAAAGATACGGATCACTGTTATTATTATTATTATCATTATAATTTTAGACTAATGAAATAAATTCTTAGATTAAAAGAAAAAGACATTGAGCACTAGCAGCACAGGCTATCAGTTATAATTTAAAAAAGTACATTAGATATTGAGCCTAGATGGATAACATACCTATACCGTGCGATATAAGAAACAAGTAAAAAAATTATATTCGGTCGTTACCGAATCTTTTATACCCATCAGTGTTATCCTAAAAAAAACCAAAAAAAGGAAAATAACTAAATTTTCATGCTCTATATTATGGAGTGGACGCGGCTGAGTTTTTCTACTTTCGAAACCAAAGATCTGGTCGTGTGGGCTTGTGGGCGTTGCCACCACGCCCTTTGCAAATGTTTGGGTCACTTCATCCATTTTCGTTATAAACTTGGTAATATGATACCCTATCATATTGGGTAGGCGTGGCCAATTTTTGCCCTTTTTGCTGCAGGTAGTATGGGCAGTATGAGCATTGCCAAAAGAATATGCGTTGAAATTTTTCGATATCTATCAGCTTTACTATATATGTGATGAGTGAGGAGCAAAAAAACCAATATTTTATTCCTTTTGAAAACGATATTGTTCTCAACTTACGTGGTATTGCGGGCGTCTCCTTCAACCAATTTAGGCCATTTTTAATACCAACATGCGTGCAAGAACTTCGAATGTCTGCGCTAAGTTTGAAGTTGTTAACTGCATTTTTGCCACCAGAAGAAGAAGAATGTTTACAGCAAACATTAGACAGACGGACAGACGGATATGCTTAAATCGATTCGGAATTTGAGGTTGATCAAAAGTGTAATAGGTGCTTGCATGTATTTTGATCAGCTTCGGTTTAAAAGCGGCGATCTTAAGGTCAATGACAAAGAGCGATCTGGAGGACCCAAAAAGTTCAAAGATAATGACTTGCAAGACTTTTTAAATGAAAACGTAGCTCAAACCCTCACCAAAATTGCAAACAGTTTAGCAATTGAGGAATTAACTGCTTCCAGATGCAAAAGGAGGGAAAATGGCTATCAAACGAATTGACCGAAAATGCCATTTCGAGACGCTTCAATATTGCGATTTCATTGCTTGCCAGGAAAAAGAAGAAGTTTCCTGTGGCGTAAAGTGGATTTACGACGGCAGAGCTCTCTTAAGTGACTTAAGACGATCAACGACTGCAAGCAATACTCAAATTTTCATGTAGATCGACGTGATATAGGTGAAGTTTTGGTGAAATTGTGTGGTTTGGCCGCACTAGAGTCTCAAATTTCACTACTTTCCCTTAGTAGGTTTACGCTTACATACTAAATTTCAAAAATGTGATGAAAATGGGTCCGAAGAGGAGAACATGACTTTGTTTAGCTTATCTGAAACGTATTTTCATAGAGACAGATGAGGTGTCGACAGAAGTATCTTACGTTTTCTCGTTTGGGCGGAGTATGTATTAAGGGAGCTGGTAAATGCCCTTGTTAGTTAAATTGCCTTATCTTATCTCGATCGACACAATCGATATTCTCCTCTAGGCAAAGGAATCGAATTACATTTTTTTTGCATTAGAGAGATTTATTGAGTGTTTAGAGATGTGCTTTTTAAGAAAATTTTAAGATTACAATCATACTTGGATGAGTTTGGATTTTTCGTGTGTCGTCGTGAAAGTTTTAAGAAACAACTCCTTTTTTTTTAACAAAACTCTGAGACGAACAGACAAGCGGCGGGGAAAATTTGGAAAATAAACATTAGTACCCGATTTATGAATGGCGCTTATAAAAATGATCCCGAACGCCCACTAGTTATTAACATACGAATGGATAGATCGCATGATATTCGTGAGAAGCAAAATTCAAACGGACACAAAGATAAGAGTTTGCCATCTCTACTCTATAAGGATGTCGGCCGATGGGTTCGGCAAATCTAATGCTGCCGGTTTTTTATCGTTGTCCCTTGCCCGCGATGTCGTACAGAAAGCAAATCAAGTATCAAGGTATGCGTCAGGACTATCTCCTACACGCCAATATCAAGATCAGCAAAGGCACCATTATTTTGCAAAGCTGTTACAAGAATTCGATTTACAGTCTTGCGACAGATAATCATTTCAACACATGCTTTCCGGTATCTTCTCATTGAAGGAGATTAACTTAACTTATGATGCATTCATTGCTCCGCATTCGCAACGGCACAGTTTCTACTTGGAAAGTAGTAGACTTGTAAGAATTTAATGGGATATAAGGTATCCTTGAACAATTATGTGAAGCAGATAGTGTCAGTTAATGAAGGAAGCGCGACTTCGTGGTCCTTGGAGAGGCTCTTGGTATTTTTTTGTTTCTTCAATATGACCAATCGCTCGGAGAATTATGCCGTATTCTTGTAACACGACCACCGCCAGAAACAAGTGATGGAAGAAATATATTGTGGCCGCAAGACTATTGGCGTCCAATCGGTACAAGTTAGATAGCATCAGCAACTACTATAGCTTCGAACAAAACAAACTTTCGCGTAATTAAAACTTGAACCCTCGCTAAGCTCACTTGGTAGTCGCGATTCTTACTACCTTGGCCTTTTTGCCTATGTCCGCATGAGTACGCCGGCTTCCATCCGACCACGCGTTTACCTTCAGAAAAAAAAACAAAAAGCACAAGGCACCCAACTTTTCTCACTGCCGAAAATTTGCGATGCGAACGTTTTTTTCCGCCAAAAGAGTCTGGTTCACTTTACTGTCATTATGCCTCTTGAATCTAATCCGTTCCTAATCCGTCGAGCCTCCGACGTTCATGCGAAAATTAATCCTTTTCGTTTTTATAACGAATCCAATCGCAATGAGCCGCAAAGACTCATCAGCCAGAAAGGAATTATATTTTGGGAACAAGAAAGTGCCCAATCGATCTAATGAGCAATTTACCTGCATTTCATTTCGGAACCTTAACGGCAATGTCGCGGCATGTAAATAAATAAAAAAAAGAAGGTTTCTTTACAAGCGATCAACTGAGCAAAAGTTTATGCATCACTGCAATGCCTGTGGAATGTTCTTTCTAAGCATTCTTTCTGGTCTGGCCTGGTCCTGGTTCTAGCTCTTCTGGTCTCAAGTTAGCGCTTTCAAATTTACCAAAAATATGGGAATTTCTTGCGGATAGGGTTGATGGTGGAAAATGAACTAAATGAACATAAACCGAGAATATCTTTGCGTTCTTGCTTTTTTGATCAGACAAGCGATAGAAATTTCCACGCATATTCTATAAAAATAGAAATAATTGGCCACGCCCATTCTATATTGTAGATTATGAATATTTACCTTTTTTTTTCTTTTTATCTTTTCTTTGGATAAAGATGGAGGGTATAGGGGAGGGTTCGGTCACAGTCGATTACGATTCTCTTACTTTTGTTTTATTTGCAAAGACTTTTCTATATTTATTTCAATTCGAATCGAGGGCGTTGTTAAGAACATATGTTGAAGACTAGAATTAGAATTAGAACTAGAATTACACTACGTCATTTTGATCCTCGGTTTTTTAGATCTTCACAGAAATTATTTTCAAAAAATTTATTGTGACCGTTATTTATACGAAGGGATCTTCTTCGAATGTCTGCACTTTTTTTGTATTTGGTCCAGTCTTCGAAATACCAAGGACACCTACCTATTTCTACCACTCGTTGATCACTCGTTTTTGTCAACTTGTCACAGTCGCAAAAATGAAACTGGACATGTGGAATTTTGCACAAGCAATGTTAAACATCTGTGTTCGCGGTCATCTTCTCATACCTGTTAACAAAGTGTTCGTCAGATCCACTTGCATGTTTGACTCGAACACGATCAATTTATTTGTAATTGGACGAAGAATATGCTAGTAATGCGCGTTAACGTAAATTGGAAATAATTTGGAACTAGAATGTCATCGTTAGTTTTGGGCATGCTGGTGAACTAATTAAAACCATTTTTGAATTTAACGTGCAGCGGGACCAAAAGTTATAGGGGAAAATGTGAAAAAATTGAGTTTGTTTCGGTTTCGGCTTTTGCACTGTAGGCGTGCATGCATAGAAAGACATGCATGTATAGACACCACTTTTTCAGCCGTGGAAATGTTGTTTACGTCAAATTTCAACTCCTATATCTACATTTTACAAAAAAAGCCGACCACACTATGCTTCTCCTCTTGGTCGATGTAGCGTTGAGTGTTGAACAAAAAAAAAATAATATTTTCAAAAACTATTAAACAATCGTAACAACAAAGTTATTCATGTAAGGCGTCTTCATATTAAGCGGTTCCCAATCAGCAGCCCTTATGGCTGGTGGGAATTTGAATTTTAAAAAAGTAACGCGCACACACACATTTAATCTACGTACTTAAAATGAAAAAAATACGGGATAGGATTTTCCAGGTCAATATTGATTATTTGATTGTTTGGCGAGTGCTTCGATAAACAAGCAAGAAGAGGAAAGAAATTTCCATTAGCATATCGATCACATTCTATGTAATTATCTTTGGAATGTTGTAGTAAAGATACTGCAAGAAAATTTGAGCAGAAATTATAAAAATTATTGGAGTCATGCTTGTTTTGAGACGTCGTACTTCGAGAAGAACCAGTTTAACGTATGGGAATGAGTCACGGAAATGCTTTTCTGATTATATTAAATCTTTCATTTATTTATATCTGTACCCTGCAGTTTTCTTCCTTTATGGGTTTCATGCTGCTCTATAAACGACTCCTTTCTGGCCTTCTTTCTCTTTCTCTTTCTCTCTCTCTCTCTCTCTCTCTTTCTCTTTCTCTCTTAACATCGTACCAACAAACTATGACTGCTATGACGACAACTTTCCCCTTGATAACGACACGGACTTAAACACCATCTAAGACCGTCTGCTAAAGTACCAGAGAAAACAAAAAGCAATAGGTACGACTGCTGTCTATGCTGTCGAACTCCCAGTAGAGTTTGTTTTTCTCATACAATCGGTATTGTCGGACCACTTCAAAACATCTATTAAGCCTACAATAAAAAATGTTGTGGAAAATTTGCAATCGCTTCCCCCCTTTCCATCAGTTAATCACTTGCTAAGAGTTTTAATAAGACATTTAGTGTCTCAGAAATGTGTATTCGTATTCCTTTAAAGTCGAATAATGCCTAGTTCAGATTCTCTGCTCGAAGGCAAAGAGAATGGGAACACGCTTGCTGCAAAGCACAGAAATTCTTCTTGGCCTTCCCGAAGTTTTCGCGCCTAAATAACAGATTTTGCCTTTCGCATATGCACAGAGTCGCCTCATTTTCGTCTAATTTCATGCTGCGACTCAAATTTTGGGCAATAAAAGTGATAAAACAAGTGATGACTACGCAATAGCCGGACAAACGATCGAATGGATGATATGATGATAATAGAGCATACCGGGCGGGTAGAGGTTACCAAGAAATCTTAGGTGAAATGGAGATCTTTCATCAAATAGTAATAAAAATTTAGAAAATTATAAGCATATTGTCAAACACTATGTTAGGCGGCAGCAAACATTTCTAAAACGTATACATAGCTTTCCTTATAATGCCGTCGCTGACTGTAAAGGTTGCGACAAAATAGGTTATAGAAGAAACATGTTTCTATTTTTTCCTCAATGACATTTAACAAAATATTTCAAATGGATCTAAATAGTCACAAACACACACAAACAATAAAACAAAAAGATTCTAGAGAAAAATTTTCAGTAACAAAAAAAAAGACAATTGAAAATTAGAAAAGAAATTGTTGTTCATTCTTATATATAGTAAACCGATATTCGCATGCATATATACTCGACTTGCAATAAAATTATGTTAATTGCAACACCAGTCTCTCAATTTACAATACTGATGGATGAAAAAACAAAAACTTCTTGCAGAAAAAAGGAATTTCGAAAAATTTCATCTAAAAGATGTCGTGAGATATGCTCTGAAGTAACAAAAGGAATAGTCCATTATCATTTCGCTTATTTGCTGTTATTCATATAACGACTTTTCAAAATAAAGTTGAAAAAGTACTCCAATCCGAACCACTTTCAACAGTGTTCGTCCTTAGGCCAAGACAAACCGATGTGCAAATTTCATCAAGATTTTTGAGATATCTTGATGAAATTGCGAATAGTACATTGAGCACAAAAATACTAAACGGACGGACGGACGGACGGACAGACAAACTTAGATCAATTCAGAAAGCGATTTTGAATTGATCAGCATACTGAAAGAGGCGTCTGTTTCAAATCCTTCCGGATGTTGCTTACATCCGCATAAACTTAGTATATCATTATACTACAAGTGGCGTAGGATAAAATAATTTATTCTTCATATAGAACGAATATCTATGTATATACATATATATATATATATATATATCTTCTAATACGCGAAAATTACTACGATATTGGGCGCTCTGCAAAGTAGCAGATTTTTAGAAACTCGCTTCAATTTGAGTGTTCCAGTGCTTATGAGCATTTTGCGGGCAAAGTGCTGAGTTAAGGAAAAAGTTCGTGGCATTGTTTAGTTTTACGCCCACATATCTCAGAGCGACAAGAGCATTGTTGTTTGAACGTGAAAATGGCGAAAGGTTGCCGATGATAAAGATACATATTCGGCTTCAAAGTTAGGAGTATTGCCGGACATTTTGGTGAAAGACCACCACGAACTTTCTACTCTCTAAATGTTTTTCGATTAATATGAATATAAACTAGGGTTGTGTTGGTGAAAAGAACGCCACGATTTTATTCTTGAAATATTTTCGACTAATATGAATGTAATAAGTTACGGATTTGTGGCATAAATCGCACAATACAAGCCTCCGGGAAGTATTATCGCCCCATTCGAAGTGATAAAGTATTTTTTCAAAATTTGAACTCATTTTCAAAATGTAATTACTTTCGAATCATTCAACAAAAGTTGCGATATTTATTTATTTTTTTTCTTCTTTATTTAATTATCTACTGTATGTCACTTTATCACCTTTCGTACGCGTTATAATATGGCTGAATAGGTTTAGTGCTGCCAAAGTAAAGAGAGTTTAAAGAAACCGCCTATCAGCAAAAAAAAGTAACAAAGTTTTTCCGTAACCGAATACAGTTATTAGTTTCTGTCATCATCTACGCGTTTCTGCAATAATGCTGTTTAACCAGTTAACTGTGTCGACCTCTTTTGCGATATACTCGTACACTGCTCGTCAAACACAGAGTCTACGCAATATGAAATTAGGTTGTAATGTAAACGTGGTAATTGACAAAATGACAAAAATATTTTCTAAAAATACATTATTATGGCAAATTCACATTCATAATGATACAATTTTTTGAGGAAATTCGACAAGGACGGATAGACGGATCATGGCGTATATGTTCGTAGTTTAATTTGTAGCTTCAAAATACATAGGATGTATACAATTACGATATATAGAATGATCTGCATCTTCGTTCTATCTCCCAATCAAGTAGTTCTAGTTCAAGTTAGCACCTCGACTAATAATCTGGTCTGGTTTCCCTAAGCGAATAACTTCGCCCAGAGAATTACTGTTTAGATACATTAGTTGCCCCCTGTGAAAGCTATTTACCGAAACAATTAATTATTTGGGTTTGCTATCGAAATTTTTCTTTCTTCGATTCGCCGTTTAGTTGCGAGGATCGTACGGCAAAATTAATTTCCCATAACAATGAATCAAGTAATCTAAAGAAGTTTAATTTTGAATGGGTCAAGGTCTCTCTTTCAGCAGATTTGAAAATCATTCAACACTCAATTTTGTTTTCACACATAAGGCAATAGGAGGGTCTTCCAATGTCAAACTGTGATAGAATGACGCTTGGCTTATCAATTGAATGATTTCAATATTCGTGCCTTGATGGAGGAATGATTCGGTGTCACGCTTGGTTTTTGTGTTTATTATTTTTAACACGACCGCTGGCAACAAACATTTGTTAATCGTTATATAATCGTATATCTGCAAATATATATATATGTATGTATATATATATACACACCATATATATATATATATATATATGACCTTGCGACCAAAAAGTAGGACCATTATTCAAGCTACATTGCGCGGGTATATCGAACATCAGGAATATTCTTTCTCTAAATTGGTCCCACCGTGACAGACATCTGTGCTAAATTTTACATCCTAAACGTCTCATTAGTGTCGTAGTTTAGCTGCGTTTGGTTTTGTACGAGATAAAAACCGTTTCCTCGGATTTTTGACCAACCTTCGGTCATGAAACGCATTATTACGGGAGATGAGACTTAGATCTGCCCATACAACCCGAAACGAATATCGTAGAATAGGTAAGCCAAGATCGAAAAAGCGCACCAAAGTCGCTGGTGTATGCGTTGTACTTTGCAAGTGATAAGTAAGGAACACGAAAAACCAAGCTAAGCTTGTCTGTCCGTCCATCCGCCGTTCGTCTTGTATTCGCGTGTTTAACCTACAGTTCACAATTTTTGGCATATTTTGATGACATTTGGTACATCGACGTGTTTTGACCCAAGGACCAACGCTATGTAAAATGGTTTAAATTGGACCATTTTTTCGACCGCTTTTCCTATAGCGCCTTATTTTGTCGTTGTGAAAAACGATACATGAATAACTGTATTAAATGAAGTGGTGAAGGGTATTTAATCGTAGGCCATGACCCACTATGGCGTTTTCAGTTATTTAGCTATTGATACAAATCTATTAGATTCTACTTAAAAACGACATTATGTTATGTACAGATCATTGTGCATGAATGCTAAGAAAATGTTCTGGCGATAAAATGGTGCAACCAAGGGTTTACAAATGATACCAGGTGTGAAAAGAAAACATCAAAGTCAAGGAGCAAGTCGTTCCAAAATTAATTGAAAATATTTTATGGATCTTCAAGATCATTTGTTTCCGTCTATTCGTCCGTATTGATCGCAAGACGATTTATGTTCTTTGCTTCGCGATAATACGTCTCGGTATACAGCTATAATTATCCATAAATTTGCAAACAACACTTGTTCCATCCGTTGTATTCATCTCACACAATTCTGGAAGAGCATTTTCTTTTCCTACGATTAAAGAAGAAACCGCGTTTTAATCATTTCGAATCCATACCATTTCTTATAGTGAATCTACTGACTGCAAAAAAGACCCTAACTTGTAAATCAACGAGTCAACGTTTTATCAATTGTTTATGATAGCTGCAGTAACCTGACAAAAACACTTTGCTTTGCTATTCGCGAAAGGCGCGAAATTTGAAAATAAAAATTCCACTTATTATCTGAAAGCGGTATTGTATAAACATGTAGATAAACGGCTTTAAAGGACGCTTTATATGATATTTATCATTATTACTCAGGCTTTCGTGGCTTGCACAAGAAGAAAGGAATGCGTGGTGTCGTTTCGATTGACCTTTGGCTGCTATAAAGTTATATTTGCAGCCAAAGTCTGCACATAAAATACCACGTAAAGCGCATATGTCACGAATGCAAGTGTCAAATAATGATGACTACGAGATGGGGGAAAATGTGAAGAGTACATTTCTAGTGCATCGATATATTTTTTGTATGGAAAATCACGAAAAAGGCTATAAACTTTTCATCAGTCGGGCAAAATTGAGGGGAAGAGTGGCAGTTAAACGTGCACATATGTTGTGACGAGCATACTGCGTTAAATACTTATTCAAAATTTTACACCGCTGTCTAAACGGAGAGCTTTAAGAAGCTTGAGGAAATTTAAAAATAAACGATGTTATCATCGATCGCTATTATAATAATAAATGCTCAGATCATTTAAAAAAGATGTGAAAAATACTTTTTTTCCTATTCGTCATATATCTATATTCATAATACACATAGACGCACTTACACAAAGGCATAAACGAACGTATGTGTCACGCACTCACGCCCCCAAGTATCGTTCTTAATATATGCAAAAGTGCATATATTCATCTAAATGTATTTTATGTAATATTTTTATATTTCTCTCTTCACATTCGATTGAATAAAAAAAAAGCATGAATAATTTGCTTAGCAAAAAAAAAGCCCAAGTTTACATTGGAAACTGTAATGAATACAAATATTTATACTCGTAACGCTTAACGTATATAATAAATAGGCATGTATTGCAGGCATTGTGACAATTACCGAGTCCAAGTTGAATAGTGACGAAACCTTTTTGATGAATCCGCTACTGCCACTACTACCCCCACCACCCCCACCACTACCGCTTCCGCCACTTTCTTGACGTTTCTTCTTACGTGTGGTCATCTCTTGTTTCACTTAACCAACTGAACGACCGAGATCAGTTCCACAAAACACAGCGCACACTCACGTTACAAAAATGTACTACTTTTTTATTTTATTTATATATATATACATATATATATATATGTATATATATATAATTATATCTATATATATATACATATATATATATACATTTGACACACAGGCATATACACTCACGATATCTAGAGTTAGTCAGTCAATGATATTAATTTTATTTAAGGAGACGTTCGTCGTAATAGAAACACCGATAATGAAATGGGGAAAAATGTGTAAACAGCAGTAACAACTATAAGATTGCACGGTTTTAATAATTACATTTTGTATGGCAGTTGTTTTTTCTTCTCTTACGTTATATTTTCCTATTTTTTTTTTTTTTTTACTTCTCTATGAATGTTCCGGTATTTAATAAGATACATGAGAGTTATCAAAAATGACAACAACAAATTTTTATACGCACTAATAGCGTACATAGGTAGCCGATGCAATATTTCGCTCTCACATCATTTTCCAGAACGTACATCGGCAATATTTGCAAAGTGTTACTGAACATGATTTTTTTTTTTCGGTGTATCTTCTCTTCTTTTCTTACTTTACACTTGTTGAGAACGATCTAACAAACCAAGATTTATTTTTTAAATAATCTTAAAAACGGTCGTTGAAAATTAATTTTATCGTCAAATTTGAAAAATATTTTCACATTTTTACGCAGCGCATGTACGCAACAAAAAATAAAAATATTGCTGCTAAATTAAAAAAAAAAATCGTTTTATATACAAATCATTCTGCAGCACCGCTAACAAACACAGCACACACTGTTACATTCATTTACTTGCAACTTGCATGTTACTTCGTATCGTCGTCGTCGTCGTCGTTATTGTTGTTTAGATAAAATATTTCAATTATTTATGAACTCTCTTGGCTTTCCCTTCATTGTACGTACTACAAAATAACGCACGCACACATACAAATACACATACAACTGCTTTATATATGTATATATATATATGTATATAAATCACAAATTAGCAACTGTATGAGGTTGGTCGCCAAGCAACCTTTTTTTACAAAACATCGCCATGAAAAGAAATTTCCAATCAGCCATTTTGCGCTTTTCATCAAACTATTTATATAAAATATTTTTTTACACTTTATTACCAGCAGTTAGTTACGATTTAATTTCAACTCATTTCTCTCTTAATTTCCTTCACTTAACTTCCACATAAATGCCGCCGTTTAAAAGCATAAGCCTCTATAACAATAATAAAAAAAAAAATTCCTTACGCGTTTACGAATCGCATACCGAGTAAAAATAATGACTGACTGAATGAATGAAGTACGCGGCAGTGAGAGAATTTTTATGTGATATTTGTTTCTGTTATATGGCAATGCCTTCATGTCGGCGTTATGTTTTTCCGAATTGCTGCTGTATTTGCCAAAGTTTTGCAAATACTCTACTACTTTTACTCTCATAAAGCGCAAAAATGGGAACACGAAAACACAAAGTGTTTATAAAACAATATGCTTAGCTATCATTTTTGATACGAATTTCTAAGAACCCAACCCGGCGCATCAACTTTGAACGATCGCTTACTGCAGTAAGCGTCATACACGGAGCGAATTCATTCTCAGAGTTGCCTAATCATTTATTAAGCCTAAAACGCACATTTATTTATAATAATTATTTTTACGATATACGATAAACCATGGACTATGATTTTGTATAAAATTAATTCTTAAAACGGCAACGAATGTAACAGCTGATGTTTTTTCTTTTTTTTTCAAATCAAAAAATGTTTTAATAACAAACTAAGTACAAAGCTTCGTTTATCAAGTGTCCCTACAAAAGTGAAAGGAAAGTATATGCATCTTCTTCTTCGTGTCTCATCCTTCATTATTGGCCTTAAGGGAAATATAAAAAAATGTCATAACAAAAAAAAAAACTCTGAATTAAATACAAACCATTTTAACGAAAATCACATACGTTTTACAAGATTAAATAAAAAATAAAATTATTAAAAAAAAAAGGAGAAATATTCGTCAAAAAATTTTATTAAAACACATGCAGAGTGAAGATAATATGCAAAAAATAAAAGGAAATAAAAGATATCACGGCATAAAAATTAATTATAAAATTTTTGATAATAAAATTTTTAGTTCATATAACCGTACATACATCATTACTTTTTGAATACTCTTATATACGGTCATGAAAGCATTTTTAATATAATAATAATAATAATAATAATAATAAGTAGAATGATATCGTTTAATTACTTAGCACAAAATAGCAAAGAAAAAAAATTATACAACTTTGTTACAAGTTTTATTTATTTTTTTTTTTTTGTAGCTTGTAATGCAATAAATGAAAGAATGCAATAAATATTGAGAATGTATGTTTTTAGGTACATATTTGGCACATATTAATAGGAAAAGAAAATCATAATAATAATAATAATAATAATAATAATAATAATAATAATAATTAATAATAACAAAAATGAAGAGTTACAAAAAAATTAAAGTAACGTCGAGAGGCAAGCATATTTATGCTGTAAGTCCTTTAAGACGAGCAAAATTTTCTTTGGTAGTAGCATTTAAGTGTAATAAATTAAATTATAAACGCCAGCAGTGAAACACACTTCATATGAACTTACGATATTTACATCAGAATTTCCGGTTTGATGTGATAGCTGTTGTCGGCCATTGTTTTGAGTTTGCATGTCGTTCACTTTAACTGCGTTGGCATCTGTTGTTGTTGTTCCTGCTAATTTCACGTCGACTTTGTCAGCCACACGGTTTCCATCATTTTCTACTTTTACGGCTTGATTCTAAACAAAAAAGTATGAAGAAACAAACATGTATTATTAACTATATATATTAAAAAAAAGGAAATTACGGCAAGAAAGTAATCAATATTTCATTACACTTATTATATCAGTAGGTTGAAGAAGAATAGACCAAGTACTATTGAAAAACAATTAGAGGGGAAACACGTTTTCTGTGATAGAAAACGATGTTGTTATGTAAAGATTTTTTAATTAAATTTTTAGCAAATATATGATAGTTGTTTTGTTGTGTTTAATAGAATTTTTTAAAAGAAAAATAAATCTTTTTATATATCCCCTACAAGTGGTTCTATTAAATATTTCATATCTTCGTAACGCGAATAGATATATGGATTGGAGATTGCATGAAATACTTATGGGTACACGGTCTTGATCTATGCGAGCAAGGCGATCGAGAAATATTTGTATATTTTGTACTATTATTAAGATCTCGAAACTTCGATTGGAAACACTGAAAAGGTAATCTTAGATTTAAAAAGATGAAAGTTTTCTTAAATTTGCTACGCGTTGATTTTCACAAAAATTGAAAAAGAAATGACATAGGAACATTAGCTGATCTAAAAAACAATCTATCTTGATATATATATACCGTTAGCTGATTGCGAAAGATCGAGCATGAATAAAGATCTGATTTGTCTACAGTCATACTCACAAAAGGCACCCAACTGTAACTTATGTAATGCTTAGCAGATGTTAATCCAAAATTTGACACAATATCTGTCAAGATTATCTGAATATCAAACAGCCAACCGACACACTTCGGCAATCTACAAAACACTTTCATTTTTCATTACTAAAGGGCACTATATAGCGACACTAAATACTCTCTTCTATCCATTTATAAAACATAGAAATTCAAGAACTTGCCCGATTTCGGAATACAAACTGTCGTAAAATATTAGATAGAAAGCTGAAACATCGCATATAAGATCTTAGTTGAAGACTGCAATTGAAATATAAAATTTTGCTTTATATCGAAGCATAACTCATTGTTAACTGTAACGAATTACCTATCGAATATTGCTGATATTGTCGCCGAGTAAATAGATGCATGTATGTGCATATGTGCATATTAATCCGTAGACTCTATATATATCTATATAATTATACACATATATAACTTTATATACCTGATGCTATAAATAAAAGTGTATCGCCTTTTTCTCGTTTCAATAAAAGTCTGTCAAGCCGAACTCCTCTCCTTAGTTTCCAACGCACATTACAGAAGAAGAAGAAAACAAGTAAAAAGTCTATAGTAGGCCGCGACCTCTCACATCCAATACCATCCCACAATTATAGATATAATGACTTTTGAAAATAAGGGGCCTCTTATGAAACGCGGTCGAAAAAGTAGTCCGATCGGAACCATTTTCAATAGCGTTCGTCCTTCGGCCAAAAAACGTGAATGTATAAAATTTCATCAAAATATCTCAAAAATTACGGCCTGTTGGTTGAACACAAGAAACCAAGGTGGACAGACAGACAGACAAACAAACAAACAAAATCGGTATATTAAAAGGCGTAGATATAATCTCAAGTCCTCCAAGATGTGTTTCACACATCCACACAAACTTAATATACTCTGAATATACCCCAAGTGGTGTAGGGTGTAACAACGTTTTTGCGATTATGGGCCGGCAAAGGTCAGTAGAAATATAGAAATTGCAATTTCACGATTCGAAGTTGAATATTGAATTTCAAAAATTACGCATTCGCGGATCTAAAGGTGGAAATTGATCTCTCAGAAGTCATGAGTTGCGAAGAACCCGCACACCTATGCGCAAATTCGCCTCGAAATAATCGATTACTTAATGGCGGAAGTTAATCCTTCATTTTGTATTCATCCAATAACGGTGACAACTGATCGACATCGCTACCGTCTCTTTCCGATAAAAAATCAGAAGAGACATCGTCGAGATGAAAATAAAATTTTGGTTTAACGAGCGGTAGCTCTATTTGAATTTAAGCCCAAGCTATAGTTGAACTGTATGCAAAAATTCGAATCCGTGTGTCTGTTTGCACACGAGAATGTTGATGAAGATAGAAATATAATGATTGGACGCCTCACAGGCAGAGACTTGCCGTCTTCTTAAGCAGTTCGTGCCATTTGTAGCTGTAACAATATATTGTTACGGAAATTCCAAATCCGGTTCATGCCAACTAATTGATTTTCCCAAATAATAAATTCCCTACAGCGGGATGTGTACCAAAGTACACATTCGCGGCACGTCATGCAGGTGCCGACCGAGGAAAACGATTAGCGGAAAAATAGGTTAACGGATTAAAAATGAAACCATGAACTTGGATAATAGTAATGTGCTTGTAAAAATGTATATAAAAAGACTATTTGCGGATGGTAGCGTTAGACGGACAAGAACATTTGAGTCGAAAAAGAATATTAGAGTTGAGAAGCCGAGAGTATTGCCAAAGTAAAATGTATATAATCCTACCCTTAAAGAAACTTGAAGGTGTATTTCTCTTAAAAAGAATATCCACGATCTAGTGATACGAACAGTATCGGGAAAAGCGAACTTCGTAACAAAATATAATTCAAGAGCCTAAAGACGAATGACAATGTTGGGCGACAACGACATTCCACTAAAGCGCTATAAGTCATGTATGACACTACTCCTTGAATCACTACTCAGTGCATCATATTCGAAGACACAAGCTTGTGGCTCGATGGCTTTATGAATAGGTAAAATGCCGATTTTTATATTAAATACAATTAGTAAATTTACTATAATGCAACGCTGGGCTGTACTTTTTTTCCAACCAAGATGAACGCTAGCGAATCGTTCTGCTTGTTTATATATCGGGAGTTATGGGGAGAAATGAAAGCGATTGTCGATAGGAACGCCCGTAAATGAAAATTTAATAAATAATACGTTCCTTGTTTCTGTCACGCGACTAGCACCAATCGAAAAGGATGCAATAATGTTGTTTTTGCAGTAACGTGACACTCCAAGCCGAGTTAGGTGCAATGTAATTTCAAAATAATCCTGAAGGAGACTGACTCGATTAGTCTCAGTTGATTTCGACATTCATCCAATCAACTTGAACAAGTTACAAATTTAAAGTATCTTAGATTTCCTTAAATGGAACTTTTTACGGGTACATTACAAATGCAAGACGTCCATCTGTTTTGTACCCTATGTTACCTAGTGCAGTGGCATATTAAGTTTGTGGGAATGTATGCAACAACACTCAGAAGAAGTTGAAATAAATTTGCAATTGGAACATGATTCTGATCGATTTAGGGAATTAGAAAATGATTCTGAATCCGCGGACGTCCGTCAGTTTACCTATCTATCTGATTATTCGAAATTGTTGAAATATTTTGATGAAATTTGATAAACTAACATATTTTGATCCAAGTATCAACACATCTGAAATTGAATTGGATTGGAGCAATAGTTGTGCAAAAAAAAAAACGTAAGATATTTTATATTTCTCAACAAGGGTTAATGGAACGTGGAATGCAACACAATGTAAATATGATAAGGGGTCAGGTCTGGTGAATATACCGGGCGCGATAAATATTCCCAGCCTAAGCTGAAAATTATTTGCTTGGCTACTTTTGTTGGAGATGGACGGACGTATGCGAATTTTCATCGCCTTTAAGGCAAACATTTTTTACCCAAAATCACGCAATGGACTTTCTAACTGTTTCATAGCTTATCGCATCTTGACTCCAAGCCATAACATAATCATTTTCGTAGCTTCAACTGCATTTTTTTCCAGCTTAATCTTCTGAGAAAACAGAAATATACAATTCCATCAATGCGATCCATCGTGAAATTTCGGGGTAATTGAACGCGTCAGATACGTTTTATGGAGCAACCAATTCCAGCGGGAGCAATTTATTTGCACACCTAACATTTTACAATGACAATTGGTCCAAAACGGCAATTTAATAGAGAAAATTGTTGTACGCGTGAGGCGAATGTGTCTATAAGATTCGATTTCCCGAAAGGTGAATAGCTGTAGACGATCTAATATTGGAAGCAAGTAAGATAAGGTCTCTGTAAATGAGCAAATAGTTTAGGGGAATGTTTTTGAAAAAACTGTTTGTGTGAGTATTCAAGTCAAGCAAATCGGGAATGTATCGAAATCTTGCTTCTAGGTTCATGTAAACAAACTGGACAAAGTAAGTTACATACTCCCCACATGAAACAATCATGAATTTCTTTTGAAGATATACGTAATTCTTACTGCAAAACATGGGAAGGACCGTGTCATCACTTATGGTAATATTTTCATCAAATACGCAGCAGATCTGTGGACAATTTTTAGATGAGCACCCTTGTTCGCGGCTTCACCAGCCTCTGCCCCTTTGCAAGCACGCTGGTCTGTCTTCCTCATTGAATTCTCTTAGAATTTTCCTTACATCTGCTGTGGAAAATTGATTTTTGGTCTGCAATTTTAGGGTTTCATTTATCCGCTTATTGACGCTAACGTCACCCCGAAGCTATTAAGACCTATTATAATAGATTACAATGTCCATGCTGCCGGTACTTGTGCAATTTCACAGTACAAAGTGCTGTATAATTTCTTCCCTTGACTATTAAATTTTTGGTGAATCGGAACTTCTTTATACTTTCCCATTAATATGCTAATGTGTTCCCCCTTTAGCTGTGTCCTGCATCCTGGACATCTGCTGTCTGTTTTTGAAATATTCAAGTTGGGAATTGTTTTGCGAAAACTGAAAATAACATGAGAGAGAGGGAGAGAGAGGAGGAGGAGGAGAAACAATGCCGCGCTCAATGTCCGATGTCGGACCGATTTGACTATGTCCGTTTACTGGTTATCCGAAAATTGAAAAATAAATAAAGTTTAGCTTAAGAGCTGTTAGTAACAGAACTCAAAATCGGTCGTGATCTGTCTGTTAGATACAAGATTCTAAAGGCGACAATTAGAAAGAAACATTTTAGTTTTTACATATTTTCTTACGATAACCGCAAAGAGGCCAATGCGAATCGAACTTTCTCACTTGTTATATACATATCTGTGTACATATTTTATGTATTTATGTTGTTAGCCAAAAAGAATCATAAGTGCATATAAGTAGTAGTAGTAGCAGTGGTGGAAGAAGTAGTAGTAATAGTAGTAGTAGTGGTAGTAGTAGTAGTAATGGTAGTAGCAGTAGTAGTGGTAGTAGTAGTAGTAGTACTAGTAGTAGTACTAGTAGTAGTAGTAATAGTAGTAGTAATAGTAGTAGTAGTAATAGTAGTAGTAATAGTAGTAGTAGTAATAGTAGTAGTAATAATAGTAGTAGTACTAGAAGCACTGTTTGCTTCGCTTTAAAGTAGAAAGATCCGCAATGAAGGGCAAGACAACCACCTACTTATTTATTAATTTTTTTTTTTGTAATATTGTTTATAGCAGAGATATTAATTAACTTTTTCCTTATGATTCGCCATGTGGTCGACAATACAAGAAACATGCACTTAATCTGTCACAAAATATTACGCCACAGTAACAACTCGATCTGTCATTGCTATTGTATATCTATGGCTGACGATGTCGGCTGGAAACCTCACCGATCAATTGTAATAATGCGATCTATGCCGCGTAAAAGATGATCGCTTAAAGTTTGATTGAAGTGAGGAAGACCATCTCTTTGATTCTGGGGTGAGTGTGAGAAGTGCAAGGCATATTGTGTACGATAGACTGGTGAATTGGTCAAGAATTCAGAAAGGAGCGATCTAAAGTTTCATGAGCAAACGTTCAGCTCAAGCTCACCTCAAGCTCAAGTTCAACTCATTGGCAGATCTGTGTTATCCCTTACCTCGTAGCCCTTTGAGGCGATAGTAGAACATGTTTATGATTACGATTATGAAAGTGTCCGAGTAGTTTACACTTACGAAACATGTCTATTATGTAATGACATCTTGTGCAGAGACAATTCCAAAAAAAAAAAAAAAAAAATATACATTTGAAATTTACCTAAAATGACAAACGCATGCGTCGTCATGCACAAGGCAAATACAAAAAAAAAAAAAAGTAAAATTTGTTACTTAATTTCTCTTCATAAACTTTTTGAAGGCAAATGTATTGAATAGATCGCAATCGCAGTAAAACGAGTTTAATTGATTACTTACACAGAGATGATCATGTTGATGATGCGAACAACACGTTTTAACTTTTGTTTTATTTTTATTATGAGCAATATTTTTAGTTTTTCTAGCGTTGATAGCATGATTTTCGTGAGCCGTGCAAGTGCATTGTGCAGTATGGGTAGAGCTTGCTGCTGGTGATGGCAACTGATGTTGTGGCGATGAACTTGTCGATGATGATGATAATATTTGATTACGTCGCGGGCGACGTATACGCACCGGTGAACGAGCGTGCAAAAACGAATTCGAAAAGCGACGACGTGAATGTCGAACTATCGAAACCCAATCAATCATAGCGAGACGTGAAACACATACACAAATTAGATCAAATCAAATCAAATCAGATCAGATCAGATCAGATCAACTCTAACAGAAGCTATGGATGAAATATTTAAGCAAACTGTTGCAACGTATTTAATATGCTTATGTTGTCGAGAATGTAATGCCGTGCAAATTAAACATTTAGTAATAGCAAGAATGCTGACAGAATAATAAACTTTTTTTATTCGGGAAAGAATAATAAAAATTGAAGCTCTCTATATATATGCAATGTACGCACGCGGGTAGGATGATTCATTTGATTGTTTTCATTCATTCATTGTGCTTGTGCTTGTGTTGCTTTGTGTAAACAATTTGTTTTTTTTTGTTTTTTTTTGTTTTTTTTTTTTTTGATAAAGTAAAGATAAGAATGATGAAACTTGTAAATTTATATCGCACTAGCATTCATATACCATCACACACCTCACACCTCACACCTCACGCTTCACGCCTCTCGAGTTAAGTGAACAACGAGAAAGCCACTAAGGCATGAAAGGTTAAATGGAAAATATCGCGAAACTCATATCGAAAATTTTGTTTTTTGTTTTTTGTTTTTTTTTTTTACAAAATAATCATCTTATGTTCGGATGCATACAGCTTACGCCGTGTATTTCAATTTTCAGACATATACGGAACACAACAAATATTCGACTGAAAATGAAGAAAATGAAAAATTTACCTCCTACGAGAAAAATTTAGTTAATGTTTTTTTTTTTTTGGTTTTTTCCTTTTTCATTGCATGAATCGAGGAGGAACGCGTACAGTTGTACATACGAATTTCAAACATATGCACGCATATACGCGCACACGTACAGTTCGTTCCGTAACATATGAACAGATAGATTTTGAAGAAAATTCCAAATACTCTTGAATTCTGTTAAAGATATACTATTGGAGGGTAAGAGAGAGAGAGAGAGAGAGAGAGAGAGAGAGAGAGAGAGAGAGAGCGCAAAGCACACACATTTTAAATGTCACATTTATATGGAATACACTGTAAGTATGCACGTAAATTAGTTTGTGCATAAAACTATGTGTACAAGAGATTATGTTTAACAAAATATTCAGCGAACTCGTTTACATTTTATACTTATTAGCACATAAGAGATGATAATAACAATCATCGCAAGTTGCCCTTTTTTTTGTCTAAACGGAATTACTGCCAAACGTTACAGGTGTACAAACGTTGTCGACCGATTTGTAACGTGAACGCATAAATGTCAAGATATGATAAACCGACGCTTCCATTAATTTCTTCTTCGCAGAACCTATGGTGAATGCGAAAGTAAAGTAAAACATTCTACGACTAAAAGTGAATTTCTTTCTGGGAGATCCTGCAGGTTATCTCATCGTTATATGATTTTCGTAACAATATTTTCTTTATCATAGAGCCGAGACGACTAAACACGATGCGCGAATCTTTTGCCTTGACTTTCATAAATTGAAATAGATAACGCAAGTGTAATGACAAGTTAACTCATCGTCGGTGAACAACCTTTGGGCATGAAGAGACGAGTTAACTCGTCGCCGGTCGGCAATGTGTAAAAAAAAAAAAAGCGAGTTAAAACTCGATTTTCGATAATCAATGAATTTTGTTTATGAGTTTTTTCATTTTCGTTCGGATGGGATTCCCCAAATTATGCATAGAGTAAAGGCGTAATGCATTTTTCAAAATATAACTAATTTTTTTACAATCTTTAATGAACCAAACTGTGTAAACACGAAATAGATTCTCAGAAGTGAACTCTAACAAGAATTTTTTTGGATACCGTTTATAGCTTTGGAACCGATCTACTATTTTTTCCATTTAGGCCATATCTTTTTTTACACGAATTTTTTGGGAACGTATCTATCGGGTAAAAAGAGAATTAAGTGTAGAAACTCTCCTAGGAACTTAAACAATGGCAACAATTCCAAACTGAAAAATCCTCACAATACTTTAACTTCGATTGTATACAAAACTGGAATTTAGACACGATATTTTTAGTTCCTACTTAGCGCGATATTGTCTCGGCCAGAAAATGAAGCCATAGGCTCTTGAAATTTCACGGCATAACATGAAAAAGTTAACAGAGTCCCTAAGGTACAAGGCAATAGCAACCTCGAAAGGGAAATATTATTTACATCAATAACCTTTGCTTACTCTCTACTCAATCCGTTCATCCATCCATATATGTGGGTAACAAGAAATTGATTAAATTTCCCACATTTACCTTTGGCGACAACAATTTCCTGAAACACATCTCCTTCCTTAAGGTATGAAATGGAGTCGACTAAGAATTCAGGGACAGAGTGGTGTCGATCACCACAAGAAACGAATGATTCATCTTAAGTTAAATGCAGCTTTCCTACTTAATGTAAACACAAACATACACACACACACACCACCGTATTTATAGTCATCCAGGCAACTAATAGAGCATATATATGAGTGAGTCGATGTCACCATTTACGATACGTTGTCTAATTTTTTTTTTTGTATTCTTCCTAACAAATGCTGTCAACTGCTACACGACATTCATCTCAAGGCTAATTATTAGGCATGTCTTCATACTTCTTGTATCCATTGCAAAGTTTATATTGCATTTGTCTAACGTTTGTAATGCGTCGAAACGAACCTTCCTAATACACCGCATCTGTATTTATATATTCCTAGCCGTTATCAATAGCAGAATCGAACTAATTTAATCTATCTATATAGGTTTTTTTGTATTGAATTCATGATAACGTTTTTCACATCATTGCCTCTAATAAATTTTTCCAATATTAAATTGAAATAAAAATTTTCTTTTTTTTCATTCTTCTCGATTACGGTCGAATATTTTATATACACTTGGCATTTTTAACAAACAAAAACATTATAGCCGGATAAACGCTGCACCACTTCGCCTAGTAAAACGCTTCATTCACTTTCGTGATGAAATGACAAAAAAAAAAAAACAAAAATTGCATGTCTTTCTGACCGACTTAATCCGAAATTTTTCCAAAGTAGTCCAACGTCTATTTTTGCCTGAAAGTATTAAAATTTAAACTTTAAAAATCCAAATCATTTTGAACAACGTTCACCGCAGTCGAAAATACATCAGTGTACCAAACATTGTCAAAATACATCAAAAATCGCGAACGTGCACGTCGAACGTAAAAATATGTGAACAGAAATCCGACAAACAAACTTGATTCGATTCAGAAAATAGTCGAACGGTTGATCGATATAATGGAAAGTGACTCTATTTTAAGTCCTTTCAAGTGTTGCATATATATCCGCACAATGTATATATACCCTGTGCCGTAGCTGGGATAGGGCATAAAAAACTTAAAAACGCAAAAAAAAAAGAATTTCGATACCCTACAATTGGTAAGATGGGCACCATTGACTGCTACAGCTTTACTACGGGTACTGTAAGATCACCTATAGGACCACCTATCGGGAAATGTTGCATAAATTATACTTGCGGGAATTGACGAGAGTTAAATTTTTTTGCTTTTGACAGCTTTTGAAGTTGTTCTCAGTTCATTCTGCAGTGTACACAATAACTTTCTTTGGTGGGAGTGACCCATTTTCAATACCAACCTACCTAGACCAACAGAAAAGAATCCCGTGTTTGTGGAGAGAATTTTAAACAGAAAAAAAAAAATAAATAAATAAAAGAAACTTAAGAATGAAAAGTGAAGCCCGAAATGTGACACCTGTATGAGTGCACCCAACTTGTGCGTATGCTTGGTGTGTGATTATCTCGTCTCTATGCTCTGGTCAAGGTAAAAAAAACTGGCTAATCTCGATTATAAAGTTATTGATAATAAAAATAAAAGTGGAAATCTACCCTCGCACATCGGTTATTGACTTTTCTGATATTATCATGTGTCCTTTTCAAGCATACTATTCCTAGCATCTTATTTTCACATAGCTGTGGTACAACCGCATCCAATCATTGGTTGACCAGCTACTCGGAATGGCCAGAGGCGCCAAAATTGAAATAGAATGTCCCAAATTCCGGACATGAAACAACTAACAGGCAATTGTTTAAAAAAATTTTTGCACTTTCTATGCTTACTGCCAAATCATTAGGACATAATCAGACTTGCTCTTACTTTATCACAACGAGAATCCATCCGTGTTGATAGGCTTAAAGTAAAAAGCTAACATACTATTATATAGCTACTATCGTACGAAATATTGAAAACTTCAAATGCAAGGATGGGAATACTCGAATTCTACGAAGGCACCCAGAATGGACGAAGCAGCTTCAAATTACGCAAACATTATTTTATAAAAATATTTATCAGAACTATCCAGCAAACTTGTAATTACCCTAACAAAGTTCATTATTATTTATATGCTGGTTGAAAAACGTTGGCATCGAAGATTTGCTTCATGTCGAATTATTATAATTTGTTTCTTTCAATTCAATAATTATTTGTAGAAAAGTTGAAAACTCGTATTCTGTTAAACATCTGGTTCACATTTTTCTCATAACCCTATGGATGTCTAGCTTTTAGATTTTATTCATTTTAAGTAAATAATTTATTTAGTATTTCAAGGTCTTGCGTTAATATACTTTTGTACACATTTGTATACAATTTCGAAAATAATTTTCAACCTCATTGACTTTCTTTTGCTTTTACATCGCAAATTTAGTTTTCTTTCGTTTTTTAATGAAATATGATAGAGACTGGCGTATACTTACATCAGCAATTTTGACGGTATGACCGTCTTGCTCCCATTTGCTGGCAATTTGCAGTGTTTCCACTGTTTTTTGTTGTGTAGTCTTAGAATCATCTAAAAGAGTCAGTTCATAGAATTCTTGTATATCTAGAAATAAAAAAAAATAAATGAATAAAAAAATAGACAAAAGCTAAAATAATATTATTAGAGAACATTCATCTTAACTCTTGTTTGTCCCTATGAATATAAGATAATTAAAGCTTGGAACAGTTTTCTTTTAATATTTGTTATTCTTTTGCTTTATTTTCAAAATTTGCATATCATCGTCGTTTTTTTTACAAATAATAAAATATAAGTATTGTTAAATATAAACTTCAATCGTCAAATAATTTATGCGGTCGCCGCTTTCATGAGACGGTATTTAGCGCAGGAAAGGGATTTTGTTTAGATACAACCAACTTGTTGTGACTGTGCGATATGTAACCTTTAATTTTACCCTCAAATATCAAATTGGCGATAATGCAATGCGTTTCATCGATGGTCATATCCTTCTCGCCAACAAATCGTAAAGCTGAACGAAAAGCATTTAAATCCAGTTGATGGGTTTGCTTAATCAAATACACCCTTTTAAACAGGTTACGGTACACAATGAATTTCAATTTTTCCACTAACAAATATATGCCACATTTAATAAAGAAGTATTCGTGACGCTGTATAACATCATCGAATTTCCGTACATTGCCCTCTTTTAATGCTTCACTCAATTCATGAAATTGCAGGATATCGTAGCATTCTAAGATATACTTTTTTGGCATGTAACCAAGTAACATTTTAACTGGCACCAAGTAGATAAGAATGAGACGTTTATTATGAGGGAAATTTTTTGGGCAGTGTTTTAAAGCAAACGATAAAAAGTCATCGGCACTTTTATAATCTGAGTCGAACATGGCTTTGCGACCGACAAAATATTTATAAGTAATCTGTTCTGGCAACGGAAAGGTATCCTTAAACGCACTGCTATCAATTGCACGTATTAAGGGTTTACATAAATGCAACTTATTTATACGAAAGTAGACCTTAAACAGTTGATTAACTAAATTTAACATTCCTAAGCGTTTGGTTTCACTGTCCGAAGATCTGAAAATATATGCGAATATATTTGGCGAATCTTGGAAAATTTAGATAGATTTTTTACCGATTATCTGCCGCACATACACGAAAACAACTCATCAAACAATCAGCTGCCCTTTCAAGTATTTCGCCCGGTTTCGAGCCACTACCCAGCTCCTCGCATTTCTGCGCTAAAATTCGCAAGTCCAAACACACCGTATACATTATAGGTAGACACCAATTTTCCTCTTTCAATTGTTGCAACATTTTTACAACCGACTGCACACATTGCGATTGATGACGATAGGCCAACAGAAAATCACGGGCTAAAATTTTCAAAAAGAATAATTAAATAAGAACATTCACTCCATTAAGGGGAAAATATATGCGCTTACGTTCCAAACTTAAATAATACAACACTTTTATATGAGCACAAACTATTTCATCGATAGGTGCTTCCAATATGCGACTAACTGCATTTTCCGGCATCTCTACGTATAAATTGCGGTTCATGATATGTTTGTCTTTCAACGAAACGAAAGAAGCCAAATTTACGCCATCATTAACCGCCCAAGCACGAGCGACCCCACTTAAAAAGGTATTAAGTGTACCAAACATTTTTTTATTTTAATTATTTTGTTAATTCCCTTAATAGAATTTTCACTCCATAAAAAAATTATTTGCAACTAAATATACATAACTAATGACAACGAAACCTCTTCCCTTTGATATTAACGCACTCACACATGTCATAACGTAAAAAAAAAAAAAAATGTTACCAGATTTACACAATAAGATTATAGTATTGCCATAGTTAATTGCGTACGCAATATTCAAGCGTGACAAAAAACTTTTAAGCTTTTCAAATCATTAATTCCGACAATCGCGTATCTTAAAAGACTTCATTTTATATTGGGAAAGTGAGAAACTATATTAGCACTGTTATCTCATTTGTAACTCTTACAAACTCTCTCTCAGCATAAATACATTTTTTTTGAGATAATTTGACCAAATTTGGTAAACTGCTGTGTTCCGGCGCAGACCATTTCTGCACCAACTCAACATTTAACAGCTTATATGTATCCTACACAACTTCACGTACGAAAAATAAACCTTTACATGAGACAAAGTTTTAGTTTATAATACTTCACAATCCCAGTATTTATGACAAGAATGTCTATTGTTTAATATTTTATGATTAAAATTAGCCCATAATAGTTATTTGACATAGAAATTAACTGTATTATACGTCTACGTAGATTTATATTCCTTGCACGCGATGTAATTCCCATATTAGTGGTCTCTCAATAGGGAATTCGGCTAAAGAGTCCAACAAAAACGATTTTGTTCGTTTTCACAAAACATTTGATATCCTTAACCTCGAAGGAAAAATAAGCCAAAGCAAACTAAGAAAAATTTTGCTTTCTTTAATAACAACAAATAAAATTTACTAAATAAGTTACTAATATAAATTTTTCTTCTTATACCCGTCACCTAAGAATGAGGGTACATTTATTTTGTGAAAACGTTTGCAACGCTCAGAAGGAAGCACCTGAGACCCAGCAAAGTGTATATATTCTAAATCGATTTAAGCATGTCCGTCTGTCCGTCTGTCTGTATAATGTCTCTTGTAAACATTCTCCTGACAGCAAAAATGAAGTTATCGACTTGAACAGAAACATTGGAAGCTCTTGCAAGCAGGTTGGTAATGAAAGCGATCCAAATCGGCCGAAGGACACGTCCACAGGACCACCTAAACTGAGAATACCTTTGTTTTTCAAAAGGAATAAAAAATTGGTTATTTGCTCATTACTCATAAATTATAGCTGATAAATGTATAGAAATTTGAACGCATATTCTATGGGTACAAAAATAGAGAAAATTGACCGCGCCTTATAATGTATGAAAATTTAATTTTTTTTTCAATAAATTTATAAGGCGTAGAAACGAGCGTCAAACACCCCATAAAGTATACAAATTCTTGGCCAATTTCAAATTTGGAATATAGCTAAACGTGTCCGCCTGTTCGTCTGTCCATCTGTCTGTTTGCGCACCTTTGTAGTATTTATGGCAAGCATTCATCCCTTAGCGAAAATGAAAATATCATCTATAAATTTGCAAAAGAATTTGAAAATTACATAAACTTTTCAAAATACACGCCTATAGCGCCCACACGCCTATGCCAGAAACCACTTTGGTTTGAAAATAAAAAAAATCAGCCACCCTACTTCATATTATAGAGCATGAAAATGTAACTCTTTTGTTTGTTTCTTTTTTTTTAGGATGCCGGTGATGGATACAAAAGATTCGGTCGAATATAATTTTCTTAGTTGCTTTTTTTCCCCCCTTTCAAATATTTACTTAAACTTCCTTTTTTGTCTTCCGCTCTTTCGTTTATAATTTAAACAATTGTTCTTTTTAGTGCTGGCATCACTGTTTTATTTGTTGTTATACAAAATTCAAGTGATTCTATATATAGAGATAAAATTTGATAAAATTTTATATAGAATTATGTCAATTCTGTATAGAATCGTGTTTGTACCGCGAACTCTATATATAGTACAAAACAATTTTCTATGGACTGTCAACTACTGCAAACGCCACAGCGTAGTTTGATAGGGTTGGTGTTGCCAGAGCTACGCTAGACTTTAAATGGCTAGAACAAGGGCGACTTTTTTGCTTCCTGCTTTTCTTGCTTGCTTGCATGCACGAACTGTCAAAATAAAATTGATTATAGGCGGTTATATGTAGCTGAACATATAGCTTGCTTTCGTCATTGTGTCGAAGCGAATTTTTGGCAAACATTTGTGAAATTTCCCCTCGCTCCACGTATTTGTAAGGGCAAAACAAAATCATATGATTAGTATTTCAGGCTTTAAAATGATTGCTTGCATTTTGATAAAAATGAAAAAATTAAACTAAAGCACATGACTACCTAATGCCTATCTGGGGAAAGAACTTTTTTTCGCTTTGTTAATTGCATTATGCTTCAAAAAATCACTTTTCAAGGAAATCTTTCGCTTCATTGATTTTTGCGCTTTATTAGTTTGTTTATGTAAACAAATTGTAATCGTTCGGGTCAGTTATTCAAACTGACTGCATGATTTTCCTTCAGTAATGCAAGCCAGCAAGCAAGCAAGCAAGCAAGCAAGGTATGTATTCCAATCATTTTATGCACGGTATCGTCCATGAAGCAAAAAAGCGAAAAGTTGTCATTGTATTGAGCGCTTTAGTGTCACATAGGTGACAATAGAGAATATTGACGCTATTAAGCTATAGTATAGCGTTCGCGGCAGACAACACGTTATCGCGTTTAGCCATCTATTGTGTACAGCCACCTATTGTGAAAAAAACACCACGAACTTTTTCTTTAAGCCATTGTGTTATATATAGCACTACATTTACATTACAGATTTCTGCTCGCTACTGACTTTAGGTAGACAATTGCTGGCTGCTGACTTTAGGTAGACATTTGCCATTATTTGTAACGTGAGAACCACGATATTTTGAAAATTTCTATTTTTAAAGATTTTCCAATAATTCCACTTGCGATCTCCTTCTTAATTACCACTGCGCATATGTATGTAGGGGACAGTCTCGTGCATGGCTGTTAAAATATTAAAAATACACTTTTATGTAGAACTTATCTCAATATATCTTCTATCTTAGTCAAGAATATCAGTTTTTGCGATTTCAAGAATTCGGACAAGGACAGATGGACATAATTAATTTAACTCAGAAATCGACATTTTCGGTTTTTACTTATTTCTGAATGTGACAACTGACAGTGAAAATAAGAATAAAGAGATTTGTGTTCAATGGGTACTGGAAAGGAATATTCAATTATTTGAAATAGTTTTTGCTAATTGCGGACATAACAGAAAGCTGTGTTGCACCTAACTCACCTTACGCTTCCACACAGCATGACATATATAAATATATATGGGATGGAAATTATAGGTCAATACTCACTATTGGCCGAATTGATTTTATAAGCTTTTAGCAAGCAAGTTAAATGCTTTCGTGCCGGCGCGAAAAAAACTATTAATCGATATTCCAGGCACTTCCATATATCCAATGATATTGGAATGTCGCACATAGCATTCATTCCGATGACAACGCAATGTCGTACAGTCAAATTTTTGATTATTAAAATTCGCGGCCGTTACCTATTGGCTTGGATTAGGTTTTCCTGTACATCGATATCAAATAAAAAGCCTTGAAGATTAGAGCGCGACAACAAGTACTGTCATTCAATATTAAATATGTGAGGCACACAAAGCGGCGGCGTATCTTTTCTTCACCAATCCCTCTAACAGGGATATGAAATAATTGGTAGCTAAGCAGGATGTCGCGATGAGGTGAATTAGTTTTTTCGTAAACATTTCCATCGATATCGGTATCAAATAAGAGGGCTTCGAGAGTCGGACGCGAGTTATAATAAGAGACTAAAGGGGAAAAAATGAATTTTCCTGCAATCATTTTTATGTGTTATATATACGCAATAAAATTTATTGTCATTTCACTTAAATAAAAGTTTATTTAAAAAAAAAAATTTTCTTTTTTCTAGAACTCGTCAGTTTTTCACTAAATCACTTTTATTATCAAATTAGGCTGCGGGATTGATTTAAGCATTAATTTATGCACAGAATTTTATCTATTTTAGAAAATCTAAAAGCATACAGCATAGATGGACATTTAATTTGGTAAAATGGCTTCGAGTTTATATTTGATCCGCAGTTCTCGGTATTGCGGATGGAACAATAAAATAATAATCTCATATTTTTCCCAACTATGAAGACTTAATACCCACCCATTAGTAAATGATCTGATTGATCTGACTCGCAGAAGAAGAAGAAGAAGAAGAAGGAGAGTAAGATTGTTCATATAATTTTTATAGTTTAAGCAAGACGAGGTTATGTGCATTAGATATCATCTAAAGTACTTACCTAAAAGTGCTTGAAATAAACGAGATTTGAAAATTCGTATTACACGTTCAATCGCTATCCTTAAAGCACGATCTTGAGGTTCCGATAGTCTTGAGTGATAGTCCTCCAATAATTCAAGGGCACGATGCGCTTCTGCGATTTAAAAGAGCAGGAGAAAGCAAATTTTATTTAAGAGATTTGAACGATTTATAATTCTTAACATATCTATATCTATATATATATATATACTTTTCTCTTCATTCATATCATCATATAATTCATTCTCACTAGCTTGGCCAAAAATTGTCGACCAGTAGCCACGTTCCGTGCGATTTCTTGATTTCGAACTATGTTGATTTATGGAATCAATTAATAGCTCGAAACGATTCAACTCATAACCTAAATCATCCGAAAGTATGGGATCGCATTTGGGCGGAGAGTTTTCAAATTCTTCTTCGGATTTTTCAAAATAACCTGATTCAACATCGGGCGTATGTATATGATGACGACGTCTATTATCGTAATCTAACAAATCATTGACTGAATAGAAGAATTCTGCATCTGCGTTTGGATTGCGACGAGGACTTTTATCATATCGCTCAACTTGAAGTTGCTTCATATGTATGCCGTCATCCATTAGTAAAGGCGTCTCGCACGAACTTAGTTCACTTGTTAAATCAGAGCAACTAATTTTTATGTCATTGCGTTTTTGTGTTAAATGATTTTGCGAATTATTGATTTCCTTAGTTATGGTATTTTCTATGGATTCTTTTTTATTTAACAAAGATTCAGTGGCACAAATATTATCATTATTATCATCGTCATCGTTGACGTCGTCGTCACTATCATCATTATCACTGGAATTTATATTCAAGACTAGATGATCGCTGTTGGCTTCTATATTATCGATACCATTAATCGAACCGATATCTATGCTTGTATCCTTAGATTCATTTAAGGCTCTGCGCAAATATCCTGCCATATCTATAATTTTAATTTCCTACAGCATTGACAACTGTACGCTACAAGCGCCCGTTTTAAACTGAATTTAAAGCGCGTTTCTTTGATTTCTTTTAAAAGAACAAAGAAAATTAATAAAGACGAAAACAAAAATCGATATTAAGACAAGTATGGCATCGTATGGTCATATTTTCGAAGAGACTTAGCTATCTCGCTTGGTTTAATCAATTTGAGAATTAGAAGTCAAATCACATCAATAAGATTACGATGGATTCTTATTTAATATCATAATAACGAAACATGGTCTTTGAGAGAAACAAGATTATCGCCAATAAGAATTAGATGAATTTTGATAAACGTAAACAAGAAAAAGCTCGTGTCAATAAATGTATACGATAAACGAATCAATAGGATTGATTCTGATAAGAAGAAAGAATAATCTTGAGAGAAAAAGTAAATTACGTTCAGGAAGAATATAACGGATTCTTAGGACACACAGAGCGCAGAGCGTGGATTCTCTTGAAAACCAATAGCCAATAGCAAAACCAATTGGGAAATAAACTAATTTTTACTAGTTAATAAAAATAGAACATGATTCCAACGAAAATAAAGTAAGAAAATATTTTGTTGGGAGGGGAGAAAAAAAAAAAAAAGAGACTAAAATTCATTTGGAAACGCTTGGTCACCTCTGAAAACTGCAATGGTCCCTGGATAATGGGGTAAGTTATTCAGAATCGACCCCTTATTAACTAGGACGCATTTGATTTTGACTACGTCGCTCAATTCTGCGAATAATTGAAAGCCCATAAAACCGTAGAAACCTTGAACATTCGAACCTTTCCAATTTGGAAAAGAGACCTTCGAAAACAGAGTGCTCCCGACCGTAGACAATGCAGTGTTTTCCGAATTACGACTATTGTTGCTTGAGTTTGTATACCGTACACCACTTGCGGTATAGTGTCTACTAAGTTTGTGCGGACGGGGTTAAAGCCCAGAAGGACTTGGTCTCAAAATTTTCATTATACCGTTCGATTCAATAAATGATTCTGATTTAAGCTTGTCTGTCCGTCTAGGGGCTGTCCATGTGTTTCTCTGTTCAACCTATAAGGCACAATTTTCGACATATTTTGATGAAATTTACTACACTGCTATGCTTTGACCCAACGACGAACACTATTGAAAATGATACAGATCGGACAACAGATTCGAACGCCCCTCCCCATATAATGCCTTTTTTGGATAAGTCTTTATAAGAAAAAATGTTGCAATTTTGCGAAATTTCACCACAAAAATCACTTAGTGATAGTACGTCGGTATTCTAAATTAGCGTGAAAACTTTGGATCGGAATGAGGCAATGGTTTGAACCCTTTTCATTGTGGGTATGGTAAAAATGCCTGATTTTCAATATTTATTGATCAAAATTCATTCATATTAATAATTTGAGGCAAACATTTAATCTTAGCAAATTTGGACCGCACAAGCCTATTTTTGGTATCCCAACCCCCGTATAAGAATTCTAATGCAAAATAAGGCTTTTTATGCCACACAGATCTATTTTTTAGATCGCACCATATATAGGAGTGGTCTCAGGAGGGGAAGCCGACTCTGCTATGGCGTCAAAGTCTAAATTGTGGTTTGTAATGACGGGAGAGCAGCTGGAAATTGATAAAAGCTTTATCGCTGAAAAATATGTCTTTACATAGAAATAATGTATAATTAAGCAAAGTAGTGACGAGCATCTAATGGCCGGCCTTGCCCGTCTACAGCATTCTTACATTCTTACAAAAATAAAATCTAATAGTATTTTAACCAGACAGACTATCCGCTCATAGTTTGTAGCCGTAAAAATTGATGTATGCAGCAACGTGTTGCACTAAGATCGATTTTTGCGACGATCCCGTCATATTGAAATGGTTTGCCTTAGTTATTGAAAATTTTGAACAATGTTACCAGTGCATAAAGAAAAAAAATAATGATAATAACAACCCTGGATCAATGGATTCTTAAGAATGCTATTCCTGTTCTATGCGATTGTGCACAACATCCCAAGATTAAACGCATCACGATTAATAATCGGAGCATCTAACCCTATGGACATCTTGAAAACACTTTTAAAGCCTAATATCAATAAAATTTTCAAGTTTACTAAAGCTGCTAAACCAACCCACCCCATCTAATAGATCCAAAGGAGAGAAAAAGAAGAGGAGCTGATTGTTTTGGCTGCTAGGGCTCATCCTAGTTCTAGTCTTAGAATTTATTCGTTCGATTTAAATAAACATCTCTTGCAGCAGCACCAGAAAAAGAAGAAGAATTATTTATTGGACAAAAGCAACACCAAGCGCACGAGCATGTAAGGCATTGTTATATTTATGTGTTTCAGAAATAATTGTTCTCGGGTCAAAGCCAAATAGCAATCAAAACACACGGAAAAGGGCAGTAGATGAATGGTTGGGAGAAATAAGAAGAGTGACGATTTATGCCAAACTCTTAAGAGCAAAAAAAAAAAACGGATTAAAACTATTGAGGAATAAGTAAAGCAGGCAGGGAGAGAAAGTAAAAGATACTCCCCCCTTCTGTGTATCTATCCAATGCTATCCTCTAAGGATATTAAAGATTTAAGATCTCGTGAATGAAACTACGGCTGAGGCGATATGAATCCGTACTGCCACAAAGACAACTAAACAAGAGGGTTCTGCTTTCGAATGTGACTCATGTATTGTATACCCGTTACGATATAATAGTTTCCTGTGTACAAAACATTGCTGCAACACGAGTGAAGGGAGAAGTAGAGAGTCTTAATCGGGAAAAGATTTGACCTGATGAAAGGCAAAGTTCGCAGTAAATTTCTAGATCGACAATGCTGTTAAAGCGGTTAAGAAGAAATCCTTTACGTCACGATCCGTCCGTCCATTCGTCCGTTCGTCCATGTCGGATTTTCTCATCAAATGTTATCACCATAAATGTGTATTTGCTTTTTGTCCAGTTATTTCATTACATATCCATTTCATATTGCGAGTGCGCTCGTCATAACTCAGTTCGCAAAGCGGTGGACATACTTAATGCGATCAATCCGATTGCAATTACCAGCGAGAAAGAAAGAAAAATCTCATTGTGATTGGGGAAGGGATTCAATTCGACCGGAAGCGAACATTTCAAAAGATCAGAATAGCTCTATGAAGCCCAAAAATTCCATTAAAAGTTTTACTTGCGATAGAAAACAAAACATACCTTCGTATTGTTTATGAACGAACTAAAGATTCTTTTTTCAAATAAGAAAAACGATGAAAATTAATTCAAGCACCCCGCTCATAACTGGTGATTGATGGGTAGATGGCTTTTAACCGCGAGTTTAAAATTTATATGAAAATGCAATTGCTTAGTAAATGTTGGAAATACGTTTCTTTCGTTCTTTTCTTACTACTCATTCCCTACAGATAACCGAAAACGTAAGACCAGAAGATAAAACAAAAAAGCAAAATACTTAACCACTATATGAAAAACTGTGATCTAGACATGAATTTGGCGTCAGGCCAAATACTAATAAAACAGCAGCAGCAGCAGCAGCAGCAGCCGCAGTCGCTGCCGCAGCAGCAATAATAACAACGACATAACATAATGCATATTTAATAATAAGAATAAGTGAAAAGGGGTGAGGGGTGAGGGGGGCGATGAGGTTGGAAAAATTTAGGAAAACTGTTATTACCTTGTTTCTTGACTGGCATGTTTCCTTCCTTATATTTGATATATGTGCGCTTTCAATCTGATTAAAAAAAGAATTACTGTTGATTGGATATTTGTGGCTGTTGTTGTTGTTGTTCTTGTTGTTATTATTATTATTATTATTATTATTATTATTAATCCACAACTGGAGAAGATTTTTGTGTTATTAACTATTTTTTTGCTTTCTTGTTTTTCTTTTCGCACTACTTTTGTATTATTTTAATTTTCCGTTATCAGACTCGCAAACAATTGCAAGTGTTCTCCTTCTTATCCAAGAACCAAACGAACAATAATAATTGGCACGCGAGTTACTTTTATTGTTGATATTTAAAACTTAAAGTTAAACTTTAATTAATGAAATAAAGAGGCAAACCAAAAATATTAATAAATATATATGTATATATATATATGTGTGTGAGTCAGGTGATGATAAAAGTTCTTGTTAAAATTGAGAAATTTTTTTAGCAAAACACCATTATCTAAAAATATCGCACAATATCATCGACATCGAAACAAATGAAAAAAAAAAAATTATTACTTGTTCTTAGCAATTTCGCAAACATGTGTAGACGAAAAGAAAAACAAAACTATTTCTCTTTCTTTAAATCGTCTTTCGTTACGTTTCTCGCGTATTGTTCTACACTTGGCTCTTCGTTTGCGCGATATTTCATTTATCTCCCGTTAAATACTTTAAAAGTAACTTATGCATAAGATAAACACTTCAAGTTTCACATCTCAGTAGTCAGCAGTTTCAGGTACGAGCCCTTCATATATATATATATATATATATATATATATATACAGATGTGATTTTCTCTTCCAAGCCTAGACATCACTATATCACTAGAGAATAGAAATTGCGCTTGTGACTCGTTATGTATCTTTTGATATGGGGAGAGTGACGGTGATGTAAATCCAGACTGTCAATACAACAAATATTCAACCCCTCAAGAGTCTTTTTTTTCTTCTTTTTTTTTGAACAATATAACCAATCCCTCAGTATAGTGATGGAGAACTGATGGCCGCCAGAATGTACCCAATACACTACTATAGCTAGAGAGAGAGAGAGAGAGCTCTACCCACGATCACTAATTTCGTAAAGCGATTCTTACCTATTCACTCTACTCATGCAGACAAATTGATCCTATCGATATCTCCCAACTCATCATTATATATTCTTGATTAGCGTACGACACACACGCTTGTCCGCATGTCCATCTGCTTGTTGACCGAGTGGCTGGCCGCTGCCCTGTTCAGTGGTTCGCTTCTCCGTTTGTACAATACAGTTACAATGTTCGCGAGGTAAGAAACGCGACGTAGAGACAGTCGGTCAACCTTCGCCCATACGTATCCAATATACACACAGCTCTTTCTAAATACTTATTTAAAACTTGGAGCAATCGTATGTGTAAGTTCAGTGCATTGATGAGTGGGAAAACTTGAACGACTTGATAGTCGCGTTTCTTGCCTACTTGCCCGGGCTCAGGCGAATGACGTCAACCGAAAGAGACGCATTCGACACAAAATACATTTCTAATATCAGGCTTTTAGCAATTCTTGGCGAAGTTATGAACCGATTTGATTGCATTGCTTAACCTAAAGACCGCAAAAAATGATGGAAAAGATCTAGAAGAAGTTCTCGCAATTTTCGTATTTTCAGAAAAGTAATTTGTCTTCTTTTTTATTGGAGAATGTGGGGAGCGGATTCATCATCTGTGCTGCGCAAAAGCTATCCATCTGTATCAACTAAGTATCCGCTGAGAAGATGCAGTCCAACGTCGCACTTCTTTATAACCGTAAGTAACCATAAGTACCTTTAGAAGGTTTTCTTGTGTTTTATGTGAAAAGCATTTCCAAGCGAAGATACGTTAGTGCAGCGGAATTGATGAAACAACTTTTGAATAAAAATGGGGCTGAGAACTCCTGAATGCTTCTGCCAGGAAATTGAAAATGTGTGATGAATACAACAAATGTGCAATGAATATATTTTCTCTCTCTGTCATTGCGCCCAATATGCGATACTGTCTTTGACGGATGCAACAAAAGAAGCACATTCCAGCAGAAAATCTTCGAGAAAAGAGAACTAAGGAAAAATATTTAAACATCGAAAGGCGAGTTTATAGTACGGGGGCAGCTAATGGGCGAGCTAGTGCTAAAAATTAATAAAAAGATAATCAGAAAACTGTGGAACACTAGATTTCCGTACACAGGGGTATACAACTTTTCTGTCTAAAATGACTCGAGCTTGACTCAAAAATCAAAATTGCTTTAAAGAAACTTTATTCAAGACGCTTTTCACATATCTATTCCATTTTCAAAGTTCATTTTCCGCAACTATCTTCGGCCTCAAGGTTCTAGTTAGTTACCGCTTAGTTCTTCAGCCAATTGCAAACTAAGTTCTTTTCTTGAGAATCGAAAGCAATATAGAGTACATGAAAAGATCATCTACGAGAAATTGCTTTCGTACTATATTTTCGTGTCATTTTATACAGGCCGATGCATGCATTCATTATTCATAATTCACGCACCTGGCTTTAGTTGACAGCAAGTGTTCATTGACTGTTATGTATGTGCCAGGTTTGTGATAAGTCGGATGACATGTGTGTGTAAAACGACCGACTTTAAAAACATTTGATGAGTCAATTTGATTCGCATCTGCCAAGGTAGGCATAGCACATATGGATCTTTCGAAATAAGGCGGGGCGGGGAGGGGGGGAGGAATATGTTTTTGAAAAAATTATTTTACTTTTTTCCAAAATACATAGCAATAAAATCTGAAATGTGTAAGATCGACAGACAACTTGCTCCAGCAATCTAGTGTTCAGCGAAATTTTCTCGAAATAAGATTTTTCAAAACCTCTTTCGAGAATCTTTTACACTATCCTTAGAATCGGTTCCTTTGGTCCAAAAATTGATGAAAATTAAAGAAACTCTCATTGAATTGCTCGCTCAATCATCGCTCACAAAATCGCGAGAACAGACATTTTCACGTTTAGTAAATATTTTCACTACATTTTAAGTCAAACTTTTTCTTTCAAGATATTACCTACGATCGGGATGAAACTGATTGAATTTTATGTAAGAGACATTAGCACAGTTATGGGCCCAATGAATAAAAAAGCCATATTCGCGCTGAGGTGAATTTCTTAAATATATATATATATATATATATATATATATATATATAGGTAACAAATAAGGAAATTATACAAGAATCGAAAACTCCACAAAATCTCTATGTTGTCCGTTAAAGTAAGTTGAAAATATCGATTTGGGCAAGTCAATGCTTTTCGTCGTTCTTTACTACGGACTGAAAGATCTATTTCTCTGTCTCATAACCTGTAGTATCTACATTAAATGGCTTCCATCCTTCCTCCTTCATATAAAAAAGTACGACTTGAAATATATATCAAATGCATCATCATATATATATCGGATGAATATGTATCGTCGCCTTATTCTTATTCTTCTGTCATATATCTTAAAAGTTAAGCCAAATAAGAGGTATCCTCTGACAATCGGGATTAGGAACTTTTTTGATCGATCGATATCTACTATAGCCCTACGAATCCTTCTTTTATTAGTTTTATTAGTTAACTCCTTTCAATTCTTCAATTACTTTACGCCTAGTTGTAAGCGCATTTCGAACATTTTCTTTATTAAGGTGGAAGGCAGTGGCCATCGTTAATTGGGCAACTTCAGGTCAATGTTTGCTTTCTATGTTATTTTTGTCTGTTTGTCGGCTTAGTTGTAAACGGATATCGCACACCCTTTATTCCCTTTAACTTTTAACTCTATATTAACAAACTATCGAAACATAACAAACATTCTTGACAGCGTCTATGTATTTTGAAAATACTATACAAACTTTACGACAAATCTTATGACAAATCCATAAATTCGAAGATATCTCTAAATATATGTTCGGTATTTTACGTTTTTCGCAACAGTTACGAAGTCCTACGTAAATACATGCAGCGTTATTCTCAAACAATCAAGCAAGCATTATTCTATACATATATGCACAAATGTGTGTATATTAAAAACGTAATATTTCATAAGATGATAAATAGGAGAAAGATGCAATATTTAGGCTAAAGTTTATTCATATAACTAAATGTTTGTCTTAATGCCTGACGGATCTAACGTATGAGTAAATATGCTAAAACAAGTTATTAGTTATATGGACATATGAGCACAAGTTTAAACACGGAAAAAATTTTTTAATTTTCAACTGGTTTCATTATGTCCACATTTAAGAGCAAAAAAAATAACAAAAAAAAAAAAAAAAAAAAACTTTTTCATATATTTCCGTTGCTATATTACATAAATAAGTGTACGACATATGCAGTGAACTGGGTTTAGCTGAGCAATATATTTGACCTATATGAAGGGTATAAAATATTCGCTTTAAGACGTATGCAGCTATGCTTTCTTGTTTGTTCTATTCTGTTGTATTTATTTAAAATTTACATATTCTCTGCTTTGCTGTGCAAACAAACAAACAAGCAAATATATATATATACATTTATATATACATATATAGAGAAAGAGAGAGTGAGTGAGAGAGAGAGAGAGAGAGAGAGAGAGAGAGAGAGATATAAAGCGTCTAAGCAATGTGTCTAGTATTGTAAACAAAACATCTATTTTGTAGATATTTTTTGTTGTTGTGCTTTACTTTATAATAATTTTACTAAACTCATCACATTTTTTTTCTCGCTCAACAAAATACGTCATTGTAAATTTCGCTCATCACTATATTAAAACAGGAAAGAGGCCCAGAGAGAGAGAGCGAGAGAGAGAGAGAGAGAGAGAGACTATAATATAGTAATATCATGCTTATCTATATATCGTAAAATAGCATAAATTCACAAAAGTGTCCGCACACACACACATCCCCATCTGCATGGGCATATCTATAGCAGATCATAAAATAAATGAAAATGAAAAAAAATAAATAAAAAATAAAAAACAAGGCACAAATTAATCAATAATTGCTTCATTTGTTTGTTATAATAATGTGATGTGAGAATAAGACAGCGTTATTTTTAATATCGATTTTAATTAAATGCCCTTGATGACTGACACAAACGATTGAATAACATTAACACCTAGGCGGTCTAAATGAATGCCGCAACATCGGTTGCAGCAAAACATTTGGAAGAAACAGCTGCATGAAATGAAGCTATAGCAAGCTTATGGTTATATGATGCCAAGATGACAAATATGAAAGAAAATGGATTTGTTTGTACATTGAACTTGATTGAAAACAATAACGGAAATTATATTGTGCAACAATGAGGGGAGAAAATAATGTCGAGATAATGTGATGAGTAAAAAAGGGCTAAGAAGGAGCAGAGCACATGAACATGAACATGTCAATGCAAATATTTATTTTGCATACATCGATGGTATAAAACAAACACTTTATATATATGCATCATGTACTGTACTTGTTAATGTTAGAATGTGTGCCATTTATCCCTGTTATTTTGTAGGACACCTAAAAACAAACTAACAGGCAGGGTGATTGCTCCATATGCATATATAGAAGCAAATCAATGTGTTTTTCTCTTCTTTCACGGTATTCTTTTTTATTATTCTTTTTTTCTTCTCTTCGCTTTCCGACGCACACACAGTGTGCGTGCATTCGTGTGCACATATCCATGTTGATTTGTGCCCATATTCACGTTTATATGTATGTATAACAATTTAAATAACAAACTTATTGCACAAGCATATCACGTAAATTCATGTCATCCGTTCACTTCCTTATACATATCTCTACAATTTTCTTTCCTTTTTTTTTTTTTTTTTTGTTTAATTTGTTTTGACGTGCAATTTCCCCTGTGTTTTTTTTTCGTTTTCCCGCATCGTAAGTTAAAAAAACGGAAATGTTTCATTGAATACGAAGGGAAAACTTTAAAACATAATACCCGTTGATATCTTTTGTATGTAATTAGTTTTGCACGTTGTAGCATAAAAAAAATTTTTTTTTTTTTGATTCGCGCATCACACACACGCACACTTATTTTTATTCGTTTGCCTATTTGTCCTATTATGCGAATATATATGTATATGCTGTAAATATAGAAGGAGGGAAATGATTTTTCTCCTTCTTCACCTTTTTCAATACATAGGCATAGATAAATATGTGTAGATGAAATTTTGGCATCATTTTAGCTCGTTTCTTAATCATAGATTATACATATAGATCTATATATATATATATATATATATATATATATATATATAAATTTATAGTTTATATGTATATAAGTCCATATATTCATTTACATACATTATATATAATTTTTCACCATCTCAGTTATGTTCATGTTTGCTTCTGACAGGTAGTTATTAAATTAAAATAAATTTTTATTTTATTAAATCACTTAAGCTATTGTTCATTCAATTTATATGTAAAGTTATTTTCACTGCAATATGAAGGCTTAACATTATGGTAAGATGAGGAAATGAGGGTGGTTAAAAAAAGTTTTTTAGAGCACCTTTTTTTCTCCAAAGATAACTTTTTGTTCACTTGCTACAATTTGTTTACCGTTCACTCGTGCAATTAACAAACTCCGCCAACTTTTCGTGGAAATTAAAAAGCATTCTATCCAATCTTTTAACATATTTTAAAACATTTCCTTACAATTTGTTTGCATATATCTTTTTCTGTGCATAAAATTATTCAATCGCTCGAGAGACAACGTTTTGCAATAAGAGGTGAACGAAAACTTTCTGATCTTTACATTATTGCCAATTACTGAAGTGTCGTTTTATCGTAGAGGACAAAATTACTAATATAGGAAAATCAAAAAGGAGAAGAAAAGGAAAATTGGAAATGGGATTTGATAATATTGGGGATATATATTAAAATTAATTTCACATAGATTTATAAAGGATTCAAAAGAAAATTCATTAAAATCGAATGACAAAATAATTCATATTACGTTTTTCAAATTATAAAATTGAATTTCCTTGCTTTAAAAATCTCCAATGTATATGTTTACGTTCTCATTATCGTTCATTTTTTTTCTCCTGGCAACGCCGTTTCAATAGGAGTATTTTTTATTGGTTAATCGTGTGAGAATGGCCTTTTGCTTGTGTGCAAGTTTTTAATCTAGGTATTAGAAATTTTTGAAACTTTAGTAAATTATTAATAAAATCTGCATTAAAAATGTTACAATTTATAAAAAAATAAGTGAAAGAACTGTTTAGACAAAAACTTGAACATATATTTTAAAACTGACATAACTGGAGGAGGCTGAAAAAATGATGCAAAAAGGTAAAGTACACAGAAGGCAATATGAGCAGCAGCAGCAGCAGCAGGAGAATTGTAATGAAAAGAAATGAATAGTATGTGTACGAGAAGGGAATAATTAAGTGAGTGAGAGCTAGTGTCTGTATGTATTAGGTGTACGTGTATGTGTACTATACAATTGTATCTATGTGTACATTGATTCATCGCAAGATAATTAATTTCTAAGTCAAACGCGAACGTGTGTAGATCAACAAAATTCTTCCAAGTAAATTTTTTTTTCTTAAATCATTTTTTGCCATCTAAAGTCATATTGGTAAAACATATTTGCAAGTTGTCTGTATGCTATTTAACTAGTACCACTACTTCCTTGACCAGTTTAAAAGTGCATTAAATACGCAAATAAATGCACATACACATATATATATATATATATACGCAAACACATGTGTATTTGTATATATACATATATATGTATAAAATAAAAAAACTGACCCAGTAGATCCAGTAAATCAAAAGGAAGTCACATAAGGACTGCCGGACTAAAGTTTCTCCCCCCGGTACACTTTCGCATGTATTATTTATAAATCTATTGTTAAAGCTTTTAGGTAAGCAAGCAATGTATCTTTAAATATTTATCATATTTGCAGACAGCGTCATCAGCTCTCCGTCCACACCGAACTCTTCCCTATCATCTCAAACAAATCTAAACACGCCCATTACCTCAAATCCAATACAGCAGGCTACCAGTACACCATTGAACAACACAAATTCATATACAGCAGGCGTTTTGGGGCACAAAAATAGTCTAAGAGGTACTAAATTGGCCAAACGGGCTCGCTCTTTTAAAGACGATCTGTTTGAAAAAATCTCCCTGATGCGTACACCAACCAATACTTTAGGGAGGTAAGCTTTTCTTTTCACCAACTTATGTTATGTCAAAGTTTAAATAACCATTTGCTTCCTTTTCCCGTTAGATCTCATTCCCCTCAAAGTCCGCGTAATAAGAACAAACAACCTCCCACAGCTGAAGAAGTAGCGAAATCATCGCAATCATTAGAAACTCATGTAAAAGACATATCTAATGCTCTTAAATATTTTCGTGATGTCATACTTAAAAAAAAACTTGAAGTTTTGCCTGGCAATGGAACGGTAATATTGGAAACAATTGCTAGCATGTTTTCTGGTAAATCATCCATGCATTATAGAAAAATAAGCATTCGCTTAAGCGCATCATTTTACAGTTATTCAATCCTATATGCTCAACGAGAATAGTGCTACGTTATTATCGGCCACTCAACAGGTTTATCAATCGTTAGGCAAACTTATAAAGCTCTGTGATGAGGTTATGTTAAGCGAAGACAATGAGGAGTGCGCCTCATTAAGTAGTGAGAATGTTAAAGAAATTGTCGATCTATTGGAAGACGCAGTCAGAGTAAGTCAAAGAAGAATTTCCAATCCATTATTTATAATACGAAATGATAATAATTTACTATTTTAGAATTTGGCCACTTTGGCTCAACTAAAACTAAAAGAAAAAGAAGAAATGGCTTTTCAGTATGACAATGTTCCATTGGATACGCAAATGTCTACTAATACCATTGTGTCTGTGTTAACGGCGCAAAATCTTTTGGTACGTCCGCCCGTTGAAATTGCTGGACAACGAACTTCTTTGCCGGATATCACTTTGACCCCCAAGTAAGTGATTAGAATTTAAAGAAATTCAGGGGAAAATTTATCAAAAGTTTAACTAAAAGTCTATAGTTTTTTGCTTAAAATTTAATTAGAAATGTACAACGAGTCAAATATTATAAATAATTATAAATAATTATTCAATTTATAATTTTAGGGAGCGAGACAGTTTAGAGAAGACTACCAGCAATCCCATGCGTGTGTCCTATAGCACTGAAAGTATACTCCGCGATACCAGCCCACCACCAAAACCACCATTACCCCACAGGTCAGTGCAAATCCTTTAAAGTGAATTGTAAAACAAATTTATTTCTCATATAATATTGTTATTTAGATCTTCTAATCCCCCACCTTTGCCACCAAAGAGAAATAGTCAGCCACTATCACAGCCATATGAAGGTAGCCTCAATTCTGATTTAGATAACAGTAACGATTATCCCTTAGGTGTGGATCAGTAAGTTAGCCTATTTTCTAGAAGAGGATGACATCAGGAACATAAAGAATAATGATATCGATCATTTATAGTTTATCGGTGCGTTCCCGTTCACCAGATGAAAACTCTAGTCAATGTTCTCTCGACTCTGCCATGAATCATTCACGTGAAGATGAAGAATGTCGCCTATATAGTCGTGATTACAATCTGTTAACTGATGAGTTCAGTAAGTATTCATACATTTTCCCAGAAAGAAAAAAAACAAATTTGATTTGAAGAAGTTTTTGTCGTTGATTTTGTGTAAAATTAAATTTTGAATACTATGCAAAAGACTTAAAATTTAATTAATTTAAACTAAAAAAAAAAATAAAAAAATAAAAATTTAGAGAACCTAACAGACGCAGACGGTGACGCTGATAATAAATTGCAACAACAAGAAAAAATTCAGCTGCAGCAAGAGAAAATGAACAAAACAATCGGTACTTATGTGGATGTGGCTTTAACTACAAGAGCTTCACTTGATGTCGCTGACGAAGATGTCGTTAATATAGAGATAAACAGAGATAAAGCGGAATTACGTAAAACAGCAAATCATCGTCATTCAAATGAGTCGGGTACTAACTAATCTTTATCTCTTAATTTGTCAAAAATAAATGCTATTTTTGTCGTTGCTTAATGCGTTTATTTGAATGATATTAGCATTTTTTTTTATTGTATTTTTTTTTTTTATTACTATTACTTCTGTGTGATTGTAAATTAGTTTTTTATATACACTTTTCCCCTCTATTTGCCTGCATGTTAACTGCATTAAAATTTCTCTACGAAGGAAAAGTAGTTATATTTGTGTTAATTACAATTTATTTCTCTCTTTTCTCGTTTTTTTCCTTTTTTTTTTCTTTAGGTTTTGTATCCATTAATTCTTTTCGTACTTCATCACAAAGCTATTCAAAACGTTCTTCAGATTTTAGTTTTCAATCATCTACAAAATCTTCTAATTCTTCAACTGAGATTGCTATCCTTGCTGGCGACAATAGCATTAATGAAGAATATTTACAACAACAACAACAACAACAACACCAACAACAGCAAGCAAAAACGATTGCTTCTACTAAATCAACTGTTTGCATTTCGAATACCAGCAATTTTGTTGAGAGTTCATTAATGAAAATACAGCAGCAGCAAGTAGAAGAGCACTTGACATTTTCTCCCGCTCATTATATAGACGCTGAAAAACTATTAATTGATCAATTTCACAATAGTCTGGGTACTCTAAAGCAAACGAATAGCTTGGATATAACGACTGGATCGGTTACCTTGGCTCAACATGATGAAGATTTAATGCCGCCAGCTTTACCACCAAAAACTTCGAAATTAAGTAAAGACCGGCAACCATCAGTTTATGACAATTTCGATGCCATCGATAATATAAACGGAAGGTAAGCAATATTCATTCAAATTTAATTAAAGCATTTTCGTTTACATCTGTTCAATGAAATTTTAGTGTTCAAGAATTGCCTGAGTTGAGACAGCATCATCAGCATCGTGTTTATCAATGGCAGACAAAGCACACAAGCCTTATTGAACCACGACGATGTTTGGATTTACCGGCCGGCAGTTGTAATGCTCTCACTGATGGTCAAAATGAACAACCTCCACCGTTACCCATGAAGAAAAAACACAGTAAGTATATGTTGCAATAGTCATTCGAATTCTTACTCTACGTGCACAAACCTATACATGAAAAATGACTCATAAATGAAATGAATACTAAATTAGTTAGTTCCCTTATTAGTGAAATCATCCATTTACATTTTCCGATTAGTTTCACTTGTAGCAAACTTTCAACAATTGAGTACGACATTCACTACTGACGAGCCTATACAAGGCAATGGATAGGCAACCCGCTAATTTAAAGGAAGAATATATTTTATATAGTGTAGAAAATAGTCTTATATACTTATATACTTTCTGTGCACATACTTTTCGGACCACCGGGACATATTAGAGCAATTGAACAAGTATTACTAAGATATCTTAGAAATGTTTTTGGTCGAATTTACTGCTTTAGGCGAGGTGGAGAAAAATGTTTCGTAATTGCGAACAGTCTAATTTTATTTATTTTTTTAATTGTTTTGTTATACGCATCGTCAGAAAACGGGGCTATATTTATATTGTCATTTGTTTGGAACATCCAGAGCGAAGCGTCAGAAATTCTACGAAGTGCATATATATTCATCATCAGTGTCGAATTCAGATTCCATTTAGGCATGTCGGTTTGCCCATCTTTATAATGTCTGTGCAAAACATTCTCCCGGTATCAAAGACGACGGTATGGGGTTGAACACTGACAAAAGCAGTGAAAGTTCTTGCACGTAGACTTATAGTGAAAACAGGCCAAATCGGTCAAAAAGTATTTCTAATATAAACATAGAACTCTACTCAACTTTCTGGATTTTTTACTCTCCACTCCTACACTATAATAGACGCATAACAAAAATTTTCTCTTATTTTATAGAAAAATGGATAAAATAAGCCACGCCCATTCAATGTTATATATATAGAATATCAAAATTTTCTTCATTTAACTTCTTCTTCTTGTTTTTTTCCGTACCGCCGATTACAATTTTCTTATATGTTTAAGATAGACAAATACTTTTATTATGTGTTAAAAGTTCTGAGAAGGATTGATTATTTAATCATTCATTATGCCTTTCCTCTTTTCTCTAAAGATGCTTAGCGAGAAATATTTCTGAAATGGTAAGATTTTCAATGATTTTCGCAAGGTCGTTTTCGGCCGTTTTATCCGAAATTCTCTAAAAATAGGAAGAAATTATCGTAATTGTGAAAAGTTAAAATTTTTTATTTTTTAAATTTTCATTCTACGATGTTATATATTAATTTTGTCTTTAAATATACGATGAAAATTTAAAACTTAGCACCAAATGGTCTTTGCATCAAACTCGCAAATAATTATCTAGAGAATGCTTCTATATAGCGGTTAAAAAACTGAAGCCATCTCAACTACACCAAACTTTTCCGGGATGGAATTTTCCAATAAAATGAAATGATTATATAAATTTTTACCCTTTTTCTGGATGTTAGATACACATCTCTTTTTTTTTAATATTTTTTAATATAACCAATCACTCAGGGTGTATCCCCTATTCGTGTAACACGGTGACGGGTGAGAAATAAATAAGGAAAGAGAGAGGAAGGTGGTGACCGTAGCCTTGTGGCGTAAGTGTGACCAATCCGCGCTTTAGATTTGAATCTACGAGCACTGGCTTGGTAGTCACGATACTTACCTACTCGGCTGGCTGCTCATATGGTGCATAAGCATTAAAATTAAAAATTCAAGGGAAAAGTAAAATTTTAATTGAAGGGAACTGTTTTTACATAGCATAGACAGTCTTACTTCTATTTCTTTTGCATGATACTTAAGCTTGACAATTTCTCTATTGAAAATAGCTTCGGCTTTATGGTTATAGTTAGTTACCGTTTAGTTTTTCAGCCAATTGCCAAATAAGTTCTTTTCTTGTGAACTATACTTGAGTGCATTCTTTATATAGAAACCAAGCTTTGATTGCTAATCTAAGACATTAATTGATTGATAATCTAAGACATTAAACAGTACGTGAAGAGGGAGGAGGTCATCTGCGACAATTTGCTTTGCTACTTTGTTTTCGCGCCAATTGCAGTTTCTGGCACAGGTTTTTATTAACTTTCACGTTTCGATGCTTTCGTGTTATAGCACGTGTAATAGCACTTTTTTATTGGGTTTACTCTTACAAATGATAAAAATGCAGTCGTTCGTTTTACAAAGTTGTTTGGAAAACCCTATCATGTGAAAGGCTTGCAAAGCTAAAGGCTAAAGCTGCCTCACTCTTGGGAATAATTGATTTACTGGCTTCTTATTCTTATGCGACTAGCCAGAAATTGATCCGATATTTATCTAATTTATTCGGCATGCATTCATTAAATACGCACCAGGTTTTAGTTGACAGCAATTGTTCATTGACTGTTATGTCAGCGCCAGATTTGCAATAAGCCAGATTGCATGTGTGCTTTAGACCGGGGTGGGGAGAGGAAGGAATTAGTATTTGTCATTAAAAACCAATCCCATCAGATGGCCCATGATTCCCAAATTCACTCGCTCCGGCAGTCTAGTATTAAAGGCACCATATTTTTAATACAGAACTCGCTTCGGTCATACTGTTGCGATTCAACAATAGATCTTAAAGACATCTTCTTCCCCAGTATGCAAATGATGAAAAAAAGATATACTTTAAGAATCACAAAAAAGCTTTACAATATTTGAAGAAGATTGACATTTCTTTGGTGTCCTAATCTTATCAATATTTTGAAAGTACTCGGAGGAGTTGATATCAATAAAATATTTAATTGTATTTAAGCAACTTCATTAACTATTAACCATTTACCACCTTTTAAAAAGAAAAGGAAAAAAAGAAGAAGTCATAGGCTTAGGTAATAGTCGTTAATCCTACTTTAGGTCCGAGAATATAATAGAATGGATAATAATTTCTGAACAAATACGAAGATTAAGAAAAAGTTTTTAACTCGTGTGAATTCGTTTGATGTCCTTCTTCCCATTGAGCTGCAAGTCTTGACAAAGCTCAACAGTACTATATACCTCTTCAAAATTTATTTCATAATTGCGACACACCGACATGACCATAACGCATTCAGGGCCTGCGATTCATAAATCTCTATTAGAAATAAGAAGTAGGACCATTCCTTTATAAAGGTCACAGTCAAGGCCTATCAAGTAACTTGAAAAGATTTTCTTTTATATAACAAACGTGAAATTTTTCGTACTTACTTCTACTTTTCAGCACTACAGCGATGCATTGCGAGACAAAATCTTATACTCCACACCAGTTGTGATACAAGGCTATATATTAAGATTAGGCGAATGTATGCAACATTCAGAAGTACTTCAGATACATCCATCGTCGATTGCTTGTCTGTTCGTCTTGTTTTCCTATGTTCAACTTATAGGGCGCAATTTTTGAAATATATTTTAATGAAATTTGGCCCAAAGACGAATGCTGTTGAAAATGATTTTGATTGGACTACTTTTCCGACCACTTCCCATGCAATGCCTTGTCCTGAAAAGTCGTAGGGTGGTGTAGGCTAATTTATGGTGGACCATGGCCCACTATAGTATTGTTAATTGTTGTAATCATTAATTATAATTAATTAATAAATTATTTAAATGAAATCTAAAATATATTCGGGCGGTCGAATTCTCTTAGAAAGAAAAAAAGGCCGAAGATAAAAGAAATTTCGATAGTCTGTAATATTGTTTGGGCATAGCCGATGTTTTCGATTCTTCTACAGGTACTGCACGATCACGCACGGTTGTTATAGTTTAAAAGTAATGAGAAGAAAATGCAGTTTTTCTTTCACTTTTGAAGACCGCACTGCTCTCGCCTCAAACTTTATTATGGGCGTTTGTTTTGTGCAATTTGGCCCTTTTTTAGTAGCAATCTGAGTATAAGAGGATTTTTTAAGTTCAAAAAACTCGAAGCCGATGTTTTCATTTTTGCGAACATGAGGCCAGGAGACCAGAAATTTGTTTACCAAAGATTTTGCAAAGAACGACAGGCGGACAGAGGAGCATGCTTGGATTGATTCAGAATTTGGCGTTAATCAAGAGCATATATACTTTATGGAATCTCTGGAGCTTCCTTCTGGAGCTTCCTTCTGGATGCTGCAAACGTTTTGACAAAATGCCTATACCCGCATTATTCGATGATGGGTATAAATAATGCCAAAAATTAGATTTTGTTGCCAGATAAAGACTTATTTAGTAAAAAGGGTGTAAGAAAAGGTCCCGCCCCATTCAAACTTTTATTATTTATGTAGTATGGCATACAATACGAAAACAAAACTATATAAAAAGTGCAAGCATTTTTTCTATGACGACTTTTTACTGAAACGAGACGTTATATGTATAGGGAGTGATCGTATAAGTGATTCGATTTAATTTATTTTTAAAAGCATTCGCCCTTTTACCGCAATATTTGGGAAACTGCGACCTGTGGGTTGAACTCAAAAATACATGGCCAGTTATTAGACGGATCGAGTGGCATAAATTGATTCAAGACATTCTGCTAAATGGTTCGTCTTCTGAATGTTATATATATTCACACAAACCTAATACACTCTATACCACAAGAGTGGTGTAATTTGGACTTTTACAGAAATGTAATTCATCACCGTGCCCCCATTTAAAAATAAATGAAAGTTAATGATGCCGTCCCTACTCAATTTTGAGTATTGAGTAACACTGAATGCAAACGTTTTTGCGTACGCTTGAAATGAATGTTGGCTAAGTAATGTTTAGTAAGTTTCAAGCTTAGACTTAAGTGTGTCACTTCAATGGCTTAATACTAAATGCGGAATATGTAGCTTTCACTTATTAGTAACAACCTTTTGAAAACTTACATAAGCGATTTATAATAGACATGACCGTGTTTATTAGGTTTTTTTTATTTTTTACATAATTTATTCAATGTCGACTAATAGACTATAAACGAGCCAATGTATAAGTACAGTTAACTTTCCGAAAACGTGAGAAGCTAATGCTTAGAGAAGAAAGCTATCATTTAGTCCTTAAGCATATCGTAGTAGTTTCGATTTTTATTCAATTTTCATATCTTTCGTGTTGTTGTTGTTGTTATTATTGTTATTATTGTTGTCGTTGAAGGAAAGCTCATCATCGTTTTAATAGTGGCAACTGTATCAAAAACTTTTTCTAATTTAGATCTTAGATTAGCAAAACAAACTCATCGCAAATAGCAAACAAATGCCTCACGAAAACATTCGCGAAAACACATCAATTAATTTAATTGTTTAATATAAGCTTAACTGAGTATAATTTTTTTTCATTTTGTGTAAATTATTCATTTTATTAATCTAGTGTTTCAAAGTGTGGCATTTTCGGGTAAGTTTGGAGAAACGAAAGTAATAGTATAGAGCATTATTATAGGCTAGTGATATTAATAATGATATAATTGAAAATCATCGGAATTGTACATCGGATTTTACAAAAAAAAAAAAAATTTTATAAATTTTTCAATTTCTTTTTCATAGTTTTGGCTTATATGGAAATTTGCTCAGCCTCAACACGATCGGTTGAACAACATAGACATACTATGCATGCTTATAACTTAAACCGTAATATCACACACAGTCAAACAATGAAGTATGTAGTGTTTCTGAAATATTTTTGTAAAAATTTTTAAGATTTTTCTCTCCTTTTCCTTTGCCTTTTCCTTTCACAGTATTGTTCCTCTAGCCAAAGAAGAGTTTTTAACGCCCGAAATGGAAACACCACCTGCTTTGCCACCGAAAAACTACAAACAATGGAAGACTAATACAATAGTGAGCACACCTACGATTATAACAACACCACCACCCAGCCCTAAACCGAAAATTGCCGACCATATGCGAATTTTAAGCGGTACAGCCGGCAACGAAATAATGTCGACTGTCTGTGAAGAATTAACAGATCAATGTGAAGATGAGGCGGGTCTTGTTGTGCATTCAAACGAACTAGGAAATGATTATGAAACGTCCATGCATCAGGGTGAGAATAATACATCACAAACAATCTTATCATCAATATTTGAGAACACAACAACAACTTCGAATGGAGATTTCGGTAATGAAGTAGAAGAGATGGTCACCTATAATAACAACAATCGCTTCGATGAAATAAGAAAAGTAATTTCTGGATATGATAAAAATTTTATAGTAGAGATTGACTTTTCTCTTTTCCTTTTTGTTAAATTTTATTCATAGAGTCCTTTAGCTGCCGAGGAAATCAATCATTTACCCAATATCATCGAGGAGGTAGATATCACACCGTATTTAATCTTTAAGAAAGAGACCGAAGATGGCCCCGAAATTAAGGGAGGCTACATAGATGCTCTTATTGTGCATGCTAGCCGTGTACAAAAAGTTACTGATAATGGTAAAATCTTTCGATCTATTTTTTTGAAAAACAATTTTTTTTTTTTTTGATAATTTCGCCTTTCGTTTTCTTCAATAAAGCATTTAGTGAAGCTTTTATAACGACATTTCGTACCTTTATACCACCTGTCGATGTTATTGAAAAACTTACACACAGATATACCGTATTTTTTTGCCAGCACAATGATCAAAAACAGAAAGCAGCCAAAGAAACATTTTCTTTGTTGGTTCGCGTAGTTAATGATTTAACGTAAGTTTTTGCTTTTAAGAGAAAAAAAACGATTGCGATTCAGTTTTTATGTGTGAATGCTGTTTTACATTTACCGCTTTCATTGCATTAGGTCCACTGATTTAACTGGTCCTTTGCTAACACTACTGGTGGAATTTGTTTATCAATTAGTCTGTGCCGGCCAATTATATTTAGCCAAATTGTTGCGTAATAAGATTGTGGAAAAGGTTCGCATCAGCGCAATCTTGCAAATTTTTTTTATTAATTTAAAATTTTTCTTTTTACAATTTTTAGGTAACACTCTATAAGGAGTTACGTTTACCACTCTTTCCCAACAACGATATGTTCTTTACCGTTACTAATCAGCCTAGTCTTTTGGATCTGAAATCTCTTGAGATTGCTGAACAAATGACTTTATTGGATGCTGAACTTTTTCAAAAAATTGAAATTCCCGAAGTCTTACTATTCGCGAAGGAACAATGTGAAGAGAAATCCCCCAATTTAAATAAATTTACCGAACACTTTAATAAAATGTCGTATTGGGCCCGTTCCAAAATACTTACTTTAACTTGTGCCAAAGAACGTGAAAAGCATGTCATTAAATTTATTAAAATAATGAAACATTTGCGTAAAATGAATAACTATAATTCCTATTTGGCGTTATTATCGGCATTGGATTCGGCACCGATAAGAAGGTGAAAAAGTTGAATCAATATTTAAAAAAAAAAACAATATTTCAATGACACAAAAACGAACAATTCTTTTCATTCATTTGATCCATTATTTTCTATTTAGACTAGAATGGCATAAAACTATTACGGATGGCTTAAAAGAATATTGTACATTAATCGATTCGAGCTCCAGCTTTAGAGCTTATCGTCAAGCTTTAGCTGAAACTCAACCCCCATGCATACCTTACATGTAAGTAATAATATCTGAAAAAAAAAAAATTCTACTTAATATCCTTGCTATACATATACAAACTTCTAATTGAAAGCCGTTACTCCTTTAAGTTTAAAATAACGCATTACGCGTAGCGTTAAACATTCTATACTAGAAAGGTTACGGAAGCTGCATGCAAGCAGATAAGACGATTTAGGGCAAACCAATTAAAATCAAAATTCTACATTTGTTCCTTGTATTTTCAAAAGAATCGTTAAAAAATAAATCAGGACAAGCAAGAATGCCAATTGCCATCGAATTAAGCGAGTGGATGAAAACAGCAGTTAATACTATTTAGTCAGCTGAATAGCTCGAAAAATATGGATTCGAAATATTTAATGATTCTTCTAAAAAATGTGGTATCCGAAAGCCCTTGATAAGCAGAAGGTTATCTGCAACAGTATCTTACAATTTTCAATTCTGGGTTTTCAGTTGTTTCCGAGTCCGCGAAAATGATTTTCAGTTTTATTCTATGCATCTAAACTGCACATAAAAGTTCCAAGTCTTTGTTTTATATCGCAATCTTTTCAACCGTAGAGATTTAAGTAGATTATGGACCGCAAGATGAACATCATTGAGTAAGCTAAGAATTGAAGGTCAATTTGAAATATATATATATATATCTGATTTATTTCGTCAAAACGTTTGCAACGCCAAGAAGGAAGCATCAGAGACCCCATAGATTTCTTAATCAGTATCAAATTGTAAACGACTCAAACGCGTCCGTCTGTCTGTGCGTGTAATGTGTATAGTGAATATTCTCCTCGTTGCTAAAATGAAGGAATCGGCAGACATACTGCGCGCAAGTTGGTATTGAAAATGGTCAATGGACAAATCGGTCAAAGGTCACGACCACAGTACAACATAAACTCAGACTACTTCTGTTTTCAGAAATGAAAACAATTTCGTTTTTTACATATATATTCTATGAGTGGCCGAATGTGCACAGTGGGGGAATCGGCTAGGTCTTCAAACAGTTAGAAGTGATCAAATGTTTCTTTTTCCATTTTTTTGATTTTTTCTGCTTATTACTTATGCGGAATATTCTTCACCTTTCTCACATGAAGACATATTATCTAACTAAAAAAATGTGTTAGTTCAAAAATAAATATAATAGACACACACTCAGTGTAGAGGATTCGTTTTTCCGCAGCAGTGTAAACAATTGGGTATCAAATAAAAGGCCTTATGGAGCAGAGTGCGGCAAGTTATGTGCAATGATTCGTGATTAAGACGTAATGGGAATAAGAGATTCGGCCGACGACGAATATAACTTTTTACTTGCTTCTAAATGTGCATTTTCCAAAGGACTGATGGTGTGACTTTCATCTTGAGAACTCTTAATCGATTGTAACATATATTTGCAGTCATTTTATTATCTCTGATGAAATCTGCTAATATTGTCTGTACTCTTTGCTTTGCTTTTTATTCACATAGTTATATATATATATTTTATCTGTCGTGTCCGAATGTGAAATTCGGTAAAAGAAACTAAACAATGCAAGTACAATTAATCGCTACACGTTGACCAAGCCAAATCAAGCCAAAGTCAAGAGATGAAGAATTTCACCGATGCTTAGATTCGAAAGAAATGTTTTTTCAAATTTTATTTCTTATCTATATGGGATGAAGCCAAGAACTTTTTCCCCGGTTGCAGAGCACATCACCCAAGTTTGCATTCCCATTGCAAGGCCAATTTTTGACTAACTTATAAAGTAAACTTTCTTTGTAACAAATAATCTTAATTGTTATTTTAGTGGTTTGGTGTTGCAAGATCTTACCTTCGTTCATGTCGGGAATCCAGATTATTTAAAAGATGGTGTTATAAATTTCTCTAAGCGATGGCAACAATATAATATTATTGATAATATGAAACGTTTTAAAAAATGGTAAAATTTGTTTTTTTTTTTCTTCTCAAACTTCTCATTAATCTTCTTCTATGTGTTGCAGTTCTTATCCATTTCGACGCAACGAACGTATTATAAGATTCTTTGAGAATTTTGAAAATTTTCTCGGCGAAGAGCAAATGTGGGAAATCTCCGAAGCCATCAAACCTCGCGGCAAACGTACAGTAGTGCCCAACTAAAAAAAAGGTCAAAATAAAAAAAAAAAATAAAAAAAAGATTGCAATAAGCATAAAGCTAACCCACCATCAAAATTTTAATATTTTAAATGAAACCAAGAAAAAAACATTAAAAAAACATTAAAAAATTGATAAAATTTTAGAGAATTTATTAACACAACGAAGGATGAACGAAGATAACATTGGTTAATATCAAAGCGTTTCAAATCTGTATCCCAGATGAAATCAACTATAAATGATTTGTGATGATGATGAACTACAAAACATGAATTAAAGGAAAAGAAAAAACAAAAAAAAGAACAAAGCGTTAGAAGAAAGAAAAACAGTAAAGCAATTAAAAGCAGCTCTTCTTTTTGAATACTTGAACCAACAACAAAATAAACAAATAGTTCCCAACTTCAGGAACACTTACTTACTTACTTACATATTTCTTTAAAATATGCACAAAATTTATTTATAGTTTAATTTATTTGTTTCGTAACTCTATATTTTTACTTATAATCTACGTCTACATAACTAAAGGCGAATAAACGTGAAACTAACGCGCTCTGTTAAAATAAAAGGAAATTGTGAACAATCAAAAACAAACTTACGCTCATATTTACATGAAATGAAGACTGTCTTTTTATATATATATATATATATATATATTATATATATATATATATATATATATATATAT